>WAAF01012590.1:124405-203052 GCA_013400475.1 Tricholaema leucomelas
TAAAATCAGCTCACCAAACAGAGAAGGATTCATAAGAGGAGAAGCCCCAAACCCTTCTACCACAGGGAGGGGAACACACTATGGTTTAATTACACATATTTATTAGAGCTCCCAAGTAGTTTTGACTGTGTAGGACTATGACAAGGGATGATAGGAAATCTTAAGATAGGTGTATATATATATATATATATATAAAAATATAAGGTGTGAACCTTATATGAATAGCATCACATTGAAGTATCCTTCACAATTAGGTATCACAACGATGTAGATGGAGGCTTTCACAGCACCCATGCAACATGGCTTACTCAGTACTTTTGACTCTAAGATGTTAGGCAATGAATTCAGAAGAAAAGGCTGTGGCCAGATTACTCTCACACCAGCAATGCCTGACTTGCAGCCACTTTCTTTACGCCTGCCTTGCAGCACACTCAGTGCAAGCTTCAATGCAGTTTGCACTGACAGTTTCCTTTGAACCATTCATGCCAGAGCCTTGGAAGAAAGACTAGCATGGGATTAATCTGGGTTTCACAGAATATCCAAGGCAAATTCAACCATAGCTTGTTTGAAATCCTATAAAGCACCCGATTTCCTGATAACCTCTGAGATATGTTTGCCTTTGCAAAGGCAGATGGAGATATGTGAGGATGGTTCAGTTTTCATTTCTAAAACAATTACTTCCAGTTCTCAATAAAGTTAACCCAGTCTCAGCAATGAGACAAGGCAGCACATCAGATATCCAGCAGGCTCCAGCCAGCCCTCACGCTGATGTGCAGACAGTACTAGTCCTCTTTTGATTGCTCTTCAGTCCTGCTTTGAGTGACAAAACCAAGTCTTCCCACTGATTTGGTGCTGTTGGAGATTTTGATAAGTTTACTGAGAGTCTGGCTTACACAAATACATTTCTCAGAGGATGCTGGCAAACATCTCTAATGATATGGTACCAGCTATGAGCTGTGGCTGGTTTCTAGCAAGTGGTCCAGACCCCTTGCCTCCTAAAGAATGTGGTCAAAAGGCGATGGTTCACCTGTATGCCTGATTACAGCAAGGACTGGTTCTGTATCATTCATCATACCCATCCACTAGGTTATTTTAAGGACTGTTCTGGCACTTTCTTTGGCAGTGTGTTTTAAGGCTCTGGTTTGATTCACATTTTTTACCTTGTGTTCCTTCTTCCTGACCTCTCTTGTCTAACGTAACAAATGCTTCCTCTCCTTTGTGTTCACATTCAACATTTATATAAATAAACCCCAAAATTTTATCAGTAAGAAGTCTGTGCACATTTGATTATTTCCCATGCTGTACCATATTATAAACTGCACGGAGGAAATAATCCCTCAGGGATTGAGGTAGCCACTGTCAGACCCCAATCCTTTTTGAAAACAATAGGTTTAGAATTTCATATGTTGTTAATTTTAGGGATAAGAAATGGGTAGAGATTTTGCAGGATGTGGGCTTAGTTTTGTTGGAAATTCCATTTAACTCTTTTGTTTAGCAGAAATTAGTTTCTTCTTTCTTTTCTTTCCATACCAGTAAAATCTCTATCAAAGTAACAATCCCACGTGATTTACCAGCACTTTGGACTGATGCCAGCTTTGTTTTAATCCCAGCTGCTGTTCTATCCTGGGGGTATTTCAGTTCATACTAAAATGCACAGCATGGTCACCAGAATCACATGTGAGCACAGATTTTAATATTTGTTTTCAGTCCCTTTGTTTCGTCCCTCATGGCAGAGCTCTGCTGGTTCTCAAACTTGACCAATTTGATTACATTTAAACTATCTTTAAACAGATGCATCCCCTGGGTGAAACCTCTTCCCTGATTAGTCTGGATGGGAAGCATCTGTTTTCCCTCTGGTAATGAGTTCCTAAAATCAAAGCACAAAGGCAAGCACTGGTCATGTCGTGTGGCATTGGCTGAAGTCCAGCAAGCATGTGGTTCAGCAATGAAACTTGAATTTGGGCACGTTGACCCAAATATATTAGCACAATCATCCCAAAACTGCAAAAAAACCACCCCGGAGTAACACACCTCCAAACAGAGTGATCTCAAGCTGTAGCAATGCTTTTGTCCTTAGTGATGGGGAGTGTAACAACAACGTGGTAAATGTTGCAATCCAAAACACATAAAAAGTAGCAATATTAGCAGAGAGCTACTGCCACAGCAGTATCCACAGCAGCCTTGCGTTCACTTCTGTCCTCTACCCTGACCCAGAATCTGGCTCTACTCTGTGCTGGGAACCGTTCCCTCCTCTCCTAGTTCCAAAATGTGCTCAACTTTTCAGCACTACAGAGACAATGCAACCATGTCCCACTCTTCCTGCCAAGACTGTGCCTTGCAGGATTCCCTGGTAGTCCTTCAAGGAAGGGCTGAAGTAGAGTAGAGGTGACTTGTGTCCTGGAGCTATGGGAGAAATGGGGGTCTTCTGCCCTCCAAAACAGGATGTAGAGAAAGAAAAGAGAATCCTGATGCACAGTACAGACCTGTGCTAGGTTTGCCAAAAAGGGGTAATATTGCCCAGGGACTGGTCTCCTGCTGAGGGAAGTGGATGACTTGGGCAAGCAGAATGCCAACCCTTGACTGTGGGTTTCATCTTGGAGGGAACCAGATGACTCTGGAGATGCATCTGGGATTAAAATTAAATCTATGTGATGTGAGCTGTCTGTCATTGGGCTGTGCAGATGTACCCTAAACCTATGCAATCCAATGAAGAGGGCACTGGACTGCAAACACTTCTTTGATTCCAACCTGTTCTTTCAAAATCAGTTTCCCAATTCATATCTGGAAACAGGTTGGTCTTCTCTCTTTCAGTGATTCTGTGACCCACAAACTTGGATGTTTCCTTCTCAAATTCTCCAGCTATCAGGTGTGCACCATCTTCCAGACCAGACAGGCCAATTACCCTAAATCAGCCCAGCTAGCTGATATGCTTGGTGTGCTGCAAGCTGGTCCCTGAGGACACAGTGACAAAGAGAGGTGGCTTTGCTGCTGTGCACTAGCAAATTTGTTGTTTATGAAGCATGTGAGCTAAGCAATCCCTTAGAAGACTAACATCTTGATGGTCTGGTGACATCCTAAGGACATCAACTCCATGTAGCCTCACAGCATGAGGGGGGTTCTGGAGAGGCCAGAGCAGTGCTTCTCTGTTGCCAAGAAAAGTTCAAAGATACATGGATAAAAACTCTTGCAAGCTACAGGCTTAGTTACACACCAACTCTCTTTTTAGGTCTCAGAGCTAGGAAACTGTGAACTGGGGATTCTCCAAGGCAGATGGCTTTAAGGGCTGATTGCTCCCTGGAGGGGAGTGTATCAGGAGAACTCTCAATGTGACATTTCATCTGGTTTTCATTTTCCTTAATTGCCAGGTGTGTTCTGCTGTTGTTACTTAGTTCAAGTACATCTACACCCACATCCCTGTAATTCCTGAGAGGCCTGTCTCACAATCTGTTATTTTCCAGATTTGTTTCTTGTCCTTGTTGCTTTGGTCTCCTCTCACATCCATTTCTCTACAGTCATAGAACAAGAGGGAATGGCCTCAAGCTGTGACTGGGTAGGTTTAGACTACATATTAGGAAAAAGTTTCTCCCAGTAAGAGTGATCAGGCATTGTAATAGGCTGGCCAGGGAGATGGTTGAGTCACCAACCCCGGATGTGTTTAAAAGTTGTTTTGATGTGGTGCTTGGGGATATGGTTTAGGGCGAACCTTGTAGAGTAGGGTTTGACTTGGTGATCCTGAGGGTCCTTTCTAGACTGAATGGTTCTGTGATATGCTTGCCACAAGTTGGCCAGAGCTAAATGTTGCTGTGATGGTGACAGGGGATAGAATAGAATCAATCAGGTTGGAAGAGACCTCCAAGATCATCCAGTCCAACCTAGCACCCAGCCCTAGCCAGTCAACCAGACCATGGCACTAAGTGCCTCATCCAGGCTTTTCCTGAACACCCTCAGGGACAGTGAATCCACCACCTCTCTGGGCAGCCCATTCCAACGGCAAATCACTCTCTCTGGGAAGAACTTCCTCCTAACATCCAGCCTAGACCTCCCTCAGCACAACTTGAGGCTGTGTCCCCTTGTTGTGTTGCTGCTTGTCTGGCAAAAGAGACCAACCCCCACCTGGCTACAGCGTCCCTTCAGGTAGTTGTAGACAGCAATGAGGTCAGCCCTGAGCCTCCTCTTCTCCAGGCTAAACAACCCCAGCTCCCTCAGCCTCTCCTCATAGGGTTTGTGTTCCAGGCCCTTCACCAGCCTTGTCGCTCTTCTCTGGACACCTTCCAGCACCTCAACATCTCTCTTGAATTGAGGAGCCCAGAACTGGACACAGTACTCAAGGTGTGGCCTGACCAGTGTTGACTACAGGGGAAGAATAACCTCCCTTGTCCTGCTGGCCACACTGTTCCTGATACAGGCCAGGATGCCATTGGCTCTCTTGGCCACCTGGGCACACTGCTGCCTCATCTTCAGCCTACTATCCACCAGTACGCCCAGGTCCCATTCTTCCTGGCTGCTCTCCAGCCAGGAAGACATCAGCTCCTCTAGCCCATCTGGATCAGATATCACAGATCTTTGCAGATTCTAAACAAACCAAGATTATGTGGGAGAAAAACATAATAATCCATACATAAAGAAGGCCACAGCACTAAGGTGTTGGTTGTTTTTACCAGTAGTTAAGATGAGGTGGAAATCTGAGTGAGGAGCCAGATATCTGCCAGCAGCATCCCCACACTCAGGGTTGTGTGTCTTGGAGGTATCTCTGTCTGAGCTGATGGTTCTCTTTGGTTTAGCTGCTGCTAAAGTGCTAAGCATGAAAAAAGAAAACAGGTGGATGGCATCCATGGGTCAGATTGCAACCCATACTCAGAGGCAAAGAGACATTGAATCACACTACTTTAGAGGAGATCTTGAGACAAACTGAGCACATATAATTTCATTTACTGATATCCATTGCCTCTCAAAAACAGGTGGTATGGCTGAGGAGCTGTACATTAAACAGACACCCATTACATGAGTCATTCACATGCTAAGCTAAAAAAAAGTCAGAAAATATGCAAGGTTGTGTCCATGCCTTTCAGAGTGGCACACTGAGCCATTGCACCCTGGCTCCTAGAGCTGCATACAGCTCTTAGATAGGGAGACAGATGGATTATGTAGGTAAAGACAAATCAAATGCCATGTAGCTTCAGGAAGAGCAGATAGAGTTTACCCTGGAGCTGCTGAAATTAACGGACCAATGACAATCATCATGGAAAACGTACCAAAAAAAGGAGGTTTCAAGCTGAGAGAACCCAAAATGTAAGGGGAAGACAGCACATGGCTGCAGGCATGTAATCTGTTTGCTGGAAAACAGCCCCAGAGTCTGCAATTACTATTATTCCTTAAAATCAACTTCCCCTTTATGGCACTAAAATATCCTTCACCTACTGAGTACATGGGAACTTGTAGAAACCCCTGCTCAAGTGTATACTCATGTATCTACTTACTTTTATGTGAGAATGAATCAATAGAGTGTGAACATCTTCTGAAATATTCTTTAAGGCTGCTGCCCTGAATTTGTCCACTCTTCTGGACAGAAGGGGTAGCAGTACATATATGAAAGGGAATCTAGATTTCTATCTATCACATCCTGGAAGGAATGAATGTTTACATGTAATCTTTGACAGATGGGGACATTAATGCTTTCATTTTATGGATAAAGAAAAGAGATGCTTGCTGTGTATTACACAGAAGTAAAAGCTCTGCCATAGGGATGAAATTCTGGTATCTTAGGGAGGAAATCTCCTTCCTCCAGTTCAAGTGGAGAAACCTTTGTTAAAGGCATGGTTTGCAAGAGGGTAGGAAGTAACAGCATTGGCAACACTCACTTCTACAGAAGAATCCATGAGTGAATTACAAGAGGAGTGGTAGGGAGAGCAGGTCATAGGGTACTGGTATAGAATCATAGAATCATGGAATGATTTAGGTTGGAAGGGACCTCAAGGATCATCCAGCTCCAACCCCCTGCCATAGGCAGGGACACCTCCCACTAGAGCAGGTTGCTCAAGGCCTCATCCAGCCTGGCCTTAAACACCTCCAGGGAGGAAGCATCCACAACCTCCCTGGGCAACCTGTTCCAGTGCCTTACCACCCTCACTGTAAAGAACTTCCTCCTAACATCCAGTCGGAATCTCCCCTCTTCCAGCTTAAACCCATTCCCCCTCGTCCTAACATTACTAGACCTTGTAAATAGTCCCTCCCCAGCTTTCCTGTAGGCTCCCTTCAAATACTGGAAAGCCACTATAAGGTCTCCTCGAAGCCTTCTCTTCTCCAGGCTGAAGAGCCCCAACTCTCTCAGGCTGTATCATAGGGAGATTCACAGGTTAAAAACAACAACAACCAACAACAAAAAAACCCACCACCAGAACAAAACACTGCACCTCTGGGTTTAGAGACAATTGTTAGGAAGAGCAATAAAACTTCATTTGCATCCCAAAACTACTTGAGGTTTGTGGGAGAGCACTCTCCCTAGGCAGGGCATGAGCTGTAAACATCAGAGCTTGTGCTGCGAACTGTCCTTGGGCTGTCTGGGGCCCAGGACATGAAGCTGTAAACAATGAGCACCCCACGCACACCTGCAGGGGGCTGAGCTTGCCATCCTGCAGGGGTGGGCACCAAGGGTTGTTTTGATACAGAGTGACCAATCGGTACTTTGCACATAACTCTGAACCAATCTGTACCTTCCACTTGTGTCAACCTCAGCTAGTTGTGCACACCTCTGCTAAAGGGGTATATAAGCTGTTGCACTGCCGGAATAAAGCTGTACTGCACTGCGCACTGCACTGCTGGCAGCTAACTGAGTCGACTCGTCAGTACCCCGATCGATTCTCGGCCTCTCCCTGCAGCCTGACTCCCACAGAGGTGGACTTTTTTTGATTCAAAGTAGTCCTGGAACTCATCCACAGAAGTACATACTGTTAAATTAATCACTCGGGATCTGCACTTTGCTCATCCTTTCTCCTTCCCCATCATTCCTGACTTCTTATCTGATTACAGCTTGCCTCGTGTTTAAATCACAAACTCTGCAGAGAATGGAATATGGGCTTGAGGGGAGTGTATAGCTAGGATGTTTATTACTTTAGCCAATGTCATTTATTTGCCTCCTCTCTTGGAGTTATCGATCCTGTCAGATGATTGGCCTCAAGTGGGTCTGGAACTGTATTATGACATGGGTGAAATACGGAAAGTTTGCAGCCTCCATAGCAGAAGGGAGGACCTTTTTCAGGGTTTTGTAAAGAGCTTCAATTCCCCCTGAAATACCAGGCAGGAATGTGCCGAAGAGGTAACAAGTACTGGGGAAATCACTGCTGTAGGGACTAAAGGTGCACATAGGTACTGGAAAGCAGGAACTAACTTAAAAAATTCTAAGAGATAAATAGAAGGAAAAAAAAGCACTTCTGGAGAGTGTTCATGTACAGAAATTGCCATAGCAAACACATCAGCAATCCAAAGAAGTTGATAGGATTTGGTGCTGCTGCTCCAGAGTAACAGTCTTCTTGAAAGCACCGCTGCTAGCCGATCACTTTGGCAGTGCTTCTCCTGACCCTGTGGCAGTCCCAGTTGAGATAAATGAAGGCAAGCCACTTTCCAAGCTGCACTTTGTCAACCTGGTTTTATCTGTGTGCTTTGAAAAGACTCAAATCAGGTCAGGATTAGTAACAGTTGCTGGGATTTTTTATATATATATATTTTTTAAAAGCTCCATTAGCAGTGACCTACCATGGAAAACAAACAAACAAAAAAACTGGGTCATGCTCTTGCATGTGTTTTTATTCCTAGATAAAAACAAGGCATAAGAGGATTGGAACTGCTTCTTACAGCTCAAAAAAAAAAAAAAATACTCTATATTTGCTGAAGAATTTGTAGGATTCTCAGATATTGGTTAGCAGGAGCATATCTTCTCCTGCACATTTTTAGACCTTTCCATGAAAGAGAACAAAAATCTCCTAAGGACTTCAATAGAATAGAATAGAACAGAATAGAACAGAATAGAATAGAATAGAATAGAATAGAATNGCTCCCTCAGCCTCTCCTCAGAGGGTTTGTGTTCCAGGCCCATCACCAGCTTTGTTGCCCTTCTCTGGACATGTTCCAGCACCTCAACATCTCTCTTGAATTGAGGGGCCCAGAACTGGACACAGTACTCAAGGTGTGGCCTGACCAGTGTTGAGTACAGAGGCAGAATAACCTCCCTTGTCCTGCTGGCCACACTGTTCCTGATACAGGCCAGGATGCCCTTGGCTCTCTTGGCCACCTGGGCACACTGCTGGCTCATCTTCAGCCACTATCCACCAGTACCCCCAGGTCCCTTTCTTCCTGGCTGCTCTCCAGCCACTCTGTCCCCAGCCTGTAGTGCTGCTTGGGGTTGCCTTGGACAAAGTGCAGAACCCTGCACTTGGCCTTGTTAAATTTCATCCCATTGGCCTCTGCCCACCCATCCAGCCTGGCCAGGTCCCTCTGCAGGGCTCTCCTACCATCCAACATATCAACACCTGCTCCTAGCTTGGTGTCATATGCAAACTTACTGATTATTTCTCTTTTCAGCAAATACAATTTATATAGATATATTACTTTAGTTATCCAGCAAGTCTATTAGGACAGGATCTGAAGTTATCATAAGAAAAAAGCAAAATAATATTACTGGATAAAGAGGGGAAAACCTTTTAGGCCTGCTCCATGCAGCATAAACAAGGGAGAAAACCAAACATAAATCTCTTTTCTCCTTGATGGGACACCCTTAGATGGAGCTCAATATATATAATAGAGATGAGATATGGGGGAAAAAATGGGTCAAAGCCTGAGAAGAGAAGGAAAGGAAAAACAGGGTAATTTCCTTTATGTTTTTCTATTTAGATATCTATTGTCTTCACTCTTACACATGACTGACACAGGCAATCTTGTGGCCTAATCATGAAATGAGACATAATTGATGCAGTGGGTTTACTACAAGAGAAATTCAACAGTGTTGATCTTGCTGATAAATTGCAACTGAAGCTGAATATTAAATGAAACATTCCCTAAAAAACTCCCAAAGCTAACAATAAATGCTCTATACATCTAGGCTGAATGTGATCAGAGCATGACAGCTGAAAGGGCTACTACACAAAAGACAAGCTGTAAAATGCTGTGCAGTCATTGACTAACAAAAGCTCACATGCAGAAGGCACAAAAGAAGAGAATTCAGAGGAAATAATAGATTTTTTTAGTGTAAAATCTCTCCTCGTGCATTTTAACTCTGAGAATGGTATATCAAAACATCAAGTTAATGCACTCACCTTGAGGGACCTACTTCCGTGGCTTCCCTCCACTTCCTGTGCCATGACACAGAGAACCAAATTCTGCCTGTGAACTTGGGTTTATCACTGAAGTACCTCCTTGGTCTATGGTGCTCCTTTGTAATGCAAATAAACAGTTACCTTTATTCCTCCACTGGGTTGTGGTTTTGTAGGGATTTTTTTGGGAGGGAGGGTCTGGGCAAGACTACAACCCCTGAACTCCACACAGAGCAATCTGTCCATAGCAGGCTCACTGCAGCTGTTCATTGCTGTAAAACCAAATGACTCAGAACTTGCTGGACAAAAGAAAAATCCTAAAGAAGTACAACACTTCTTAGAAGCCTGAAGAGATGACTGCAAACAAACAAACAAAAAAAAAAAAAGGACTAGAACAAGCCATGTTGAGAGAATAATTTGGCCCCAGGTGGACATCGAGTAAAATCTGTGCCCCTGCAAGTCAGAGAGAGGTAGTGCCTGGGGTACCACCAGAGAGCTGCATTCTATTGCATTTGCATTGCAATTGATTTCTAAGAATAATGAACTGACTCAAGCAGACTCTTTCAGGGGACTTAGCACTTGAGCAGACTTACTAGCAGAGAAGAGGAAAACAATTGCATTTTCACCTCCCTTTTCCATCCACCCACTCCCTGCTCCAGCATTGTACCCTTGTCAATGCAGATATCTGCCTATGGCATGGCAGGGAGGCTTCCCTTCAGCAGGATGGGAGAATCATAGAAGCCACAGTCCTGCACAGTAACTAGACAGAACAGTCATCACATCAGGGTCCATCACATGGCCAGCCTTGCAAACCGCCTCAACAGTCTCTCCCATCTACAAGGTGCTCTTGGCAGGAGGGCCAGCATGGAATGGGAGCTGCCCCTGAGAAGGGGCTTAGCTCCCTTTTCACACCTGGGCTACCTATTCCTCTGCATGGCATGCAAAGCACAAAGAGCCAGGCAGGACTGTGACAAATTGTTCCATCTACTTCAGGCCAAACATGGCAAGGGACAACTGGGGAGTGTCATGAGTTATTTCAGATTGTTCCTCAATAGCAACTGGAAGACAATGGCAAGAGCATTCACTAAAAGAGAGTAAGTTCAGCTTGAAAGACTCAATCTCTTCTCAGTCCCATGTTCAATACCGGGAGAAAGCAGTAATTTCTGATCCTAAAGACAAAAGACACTGTGTGGGACTGCTGCCTCTGTACAAGCTGCAAGTGTGGGAATTTAGTCACCAAGAAGGTTTTAACTAGATGAGCAGTTTTTTCTACATTCAGAAATTATATTTCCCCATTGTGAAAATCTATGACTAATTCCCTATTACACCTCTTTCTGCAGCCTCCACTCAACAAGAGTTTGAACTCCTCCTCTTTCCACCCTTATGAGGTTTCTTTCCCTGCACATGCCCCTTAGAGCTGCAGAGGGACTAAAGCTCTGGCAGCAGCAGGAGAAATTAGCAGCAGCAACCAGGTCCCCAGGAGGAACATGCATCAGGAAGCCGATTAGCTTAGTGAGGCGAGGAGATGGCAGCTTGCGTGCAGAAGTCAGTCTGCCCATGTCTGCCATCCTTCCTGCCATGCCACCTGCTGAGGGTCAGCTCCCGGGGTTTGTCTCCTGAGCTCATTGCCTGCAGGAAAGGGCTGGGCTATGGGTACAGTCTGCACTCTGCAGAGGCATTTATTAAATAAGCCTTTCGGTGCTTGAACATGTTGGGTACTTCAGCCACAAGTCAAAAGAGTTTTCTATAAAAGGATATTTTTCTGCCTTTGACAAGCAGATGGCTTGTGTGCTCTTCACCTCAGCTCACACATCAGAGCAGAGCTCAGCACCCAGTAGATGCTGGCAGTACGGCAGAACAGTGTAGCAGGACAGCATGACAAGGCAGCATGGTAAGGCATGATGGCAGAGCATCATGGTATGTCAGTGTGGTAGAATAGCATGGCTGAGCAGTGGTGCATATCATCCACATACCATCAGCGAGCAGCCAGGTGAACTCTTCCTGATCCACCAGCACGACGGAGGCTGCAAAAAGATGGTGTCAGAGATGCAGCCTGACCCCAGCCACCAAAGATCCTGGTGAAGGTCCCCAAAGTGATGGGCTTAGGGTTACAGAATGGATAAAGCTCAGAGTGCATTCGAAATCCCCATTTCAATCCTCTTGTTGCAAGTTTTCAAGAATAATCTGAAATTCTGTCCAAAATGCTCTTGAAATGCATCTTAACTTACAAGCGTTGGTAGAGAGATGTATATAGACAAAGGCAGGACAAACTAGAGCTGTGTAGGTACAGGTCTAAGGGCTACCACTCCAAGCTATTACACAAAGCGCAGTTATGCCAGGAACTAGAGTCTCTTCTCTCAGGTCATCTGGGCTAGGAGCTCCTTTGCAGCTCTTGTACGCAGCAGGGATTCTCCATGAGCCACCTCCAGCCAGATTTCTACTGCTGGTGAAGCACCTCCATCGTACAGCCTAATATCTAGGGGCTTGTAGTCTTTGTATCTAATGCATCTTTCTTTCAAGTACTTTCAAACTAGGTGAATACAGGCTCTAAGGAAAAAGGAAAAACAAATTAGTTTGGTGAAAACAAGAAATTACAGTCATGGCAGACAAACAAATCAAGCAGTGGATACCATAATTTCCTATGTCTCTGGTGAGACAGGTAGTATGAAATGCAAAGGGGACGTGCCTTTTTTTTTTACTCTTCTTCTTCTTTTGGCAGAGTAGATTTGTAAGTAGATTTGGCCTTTTTCCACATGATAGTTTCAGGATCTCCCATATGTTTTGTGGCAGGGTGTTCAGGAGAACTGAGATCTGCTGTGGAAACAGCCGTAACATCTCAGGTGACATTTGTGGTCTCTGATTGGAGTTTGCATTGCAGATGGTCAATCAGTAGATGAGAGAGGGAAAATTAGACTTAGTACTATAGCCTTGGTTGCTGGCAGCTGCCTTGCAACGTGCAGCCCATGTGCTGAGAACTGCTCAAACAGACCTGTAAAACCAGCAGCAAAACTCCTAAGTCACAGAATCACAGAACTACAGAGGTTGGAAGGGACCTCCAGATATCATTGAGTCCAACCTCCCTGTCAAGGCAAGATCCCCTAGGGTAGTTCACACAGGAATGCATCCAGGCAGATTTTGGAAGTATCCAGAGAGGAAGACTCCACTACTTCTCTGCGCAGCTTGTTTCAGTGTTCTATCACCCTCACTGTAAAGAAGTTTCTCCTCATGTTGAGTTTAATTTTTCTGTGTTCCAGTTTGTAGCCATTGCTCCTTTTCTTACTGTTGCTGACCACTGAAAAGAGATTGGCCCCATCCACTTGACACTCACCTCTCACGTTTGTACGCATGGATAAGATCTCTTAGTCTTCTCTTCTCCAGACTAAACTGCCCCAGGGCTCTCAATCTCTCTTTTTAAGGGAGATGCTCAAGTCCCTCAGTTATCCTCGTGGCTCTCCACTAGACTCTTTCCAGCAGGTCCCTGCCTCTCTTGAATTGAGGAGACAAAGTTTGGACACAGTATTCCAGCTCCTTTACACCAGCCATAGCTCCGAAGGGTGAACAAGCTTATACAGAGGCCTAAGAATAATGTATGAGGCAGAAGGGTGTTGAAAACCATCCTCTGACCTAGCTAAGCAGTGACTTCGTCTATGGACCTAGAGATGCCAAAAATTGGTGACAACATGTCTCTGGAGAAGTATGGCAATGTTTTACATCATCTATAGTTGGCATCAAAGTTAAGAAAAACAACTGTTAGAGAAAACTTCCCAAGCCAGTGTGCTGATTTCTCTTACAGAGTGATTACAGAGCTCCCGTGAGCTGGGGAGTAACTCACATCTCTCTAATAACTGCATCTAATTCAATCACAAATGCCATTTCAACAGCCTCAGAAGCTGTCCAGGTTTTCCTCTCACTTGTGGGGCTTAGGGGTAACTGCCAGTAATGTATAATGTCCATGCACATATTTAGTCAAACCACCTGTGAGGGACAGGAGTGAAGTGAGACATCTGAGGAGATGCTGGTCAGTGTGGGATGCCCAGCTGTTTCCTCATGGATGAGTTGGTTCATGACAGTAGCATGAACTGACGGGAGAGCACAGCACTGAAGATTAATTGCTTCTAATGAGTACCACTGCAGCCTTCAGAAAAGGATGAACTCAGGACTGCTTTGGAAATTACAGTGCTTTAACCCTCTGTCGTCTCTCACTGGAAGCTGTTTGGGCACCAAATCCTCACACCTGAAAAGCAGAGAGAGTTTCTGCATAACTCTCACAGCAGAGTGAGATGCAGGATCCCAGCTTAGCTCACTTGGGAGTAATAGATACAGTGCGATGCAAAATGCTGGTCCCATCATGATCTTTGAGACCCAGTGGGAATTAGCACAAGTCTCCCCTTTCAGAACAGTGTTGTTTTCTAACCCTGATGCAACCTCTCTGTTTCCTGAGCACTACTGCAGCAGCTCTGCCAACCAGGACTGCTCAAATACCAGTATAAATCAAGGCTAACTCCATGGACCGTAAGAAGTGCATGCTGGATTTACACCTCTCAATTGAAACTTGGGCTTGGGTATCTGCCATCTGAAAGAACTATGAAGTGATTCTCTCTCACACCTCACACCTCTTTTTGTCCTTTTCCCTTTCTGTAGTTCTTTCTTTGTATTTTTTGTAAAAAGGAAGGGGGCAGGGGGGAGAAAAAAACAAAACACTAAAAAGTAGAAACAATGTGGCAGTTCTCTGAGGCACCCATGAAAACAGAAGCAAATGCTGTGTAGCCCAGGGTTTAGATCAGGTCAGCAGCTCAAGGTCAGCCACCATTTCTCTTTTAGGCAATTTCTGCAGGGTTCATCATGTTCATCAGAGTTCATCAGGTCAGTGCACAGAAGCACACAAACGATTCTGCTGCCATCATCCTGTTGGAAAATCTCCTCCAGGCTTCCAGTGATCATGGGGAGAGAAGACAGCATGGCTTCATGCATGTGGGAGAAAACCTTCAGGCCAGCAGCGACCAGATCCAACTGCACCCACACCCGTGGCACATGAGTTCAGGTTGGGCTTTAATGCCTAAGAGCTGGTGCCCCACAGCAAGCCAAGTGGAGCTGTGGGAAGAGCCCTCTGGGATGGAGGCTCCTAGTCTGGGAACACCAGTCCTTGTGGTGGTCATCTATACCAGCATGAAATGGAGGCAGAGAAGCAGATGAGCTGTAAATTTTCACAAAACAAATACTTGTAGTTTCAGGGGACAGAGGAAGACCCAAGCAACTCAGTCATTTGAGTTAACTGTCTTAGATGGCAAAAGAAATCGTGGAAGAAAAAAGTCAGCCACTGAGTTGTGCCAGGTTGGTGGAAAATCACTGCTGCTTTTCCTGGCTGTTTTTATGTCGGAACTGACCTACTTTTTTTAAATGCTAAAGAGGTGGGGGGAGGGCAGGTTACTTAGCTGCAGAAGAACCAAAGCTATCCCGGGCTGGGCAGAACTGGGGGGAATTTTCCTCATTTAAGTCAATTCAGATTGAGCTTGTTGGGAAAGTGTAGCTGGTGGATCTTGCTTTGTCTTCAGGCGCATGGGCACATCTTTTCTGGAAAGCCAAGGACAAATGGGTAATGACAGGGGACCCTGTGGAGGGAGGCTAGGAGCTGTATGAACCACCCAACAGCTGGTTCTGGGCAGCTGTCAGTCACTTAGAGGCTGGTGACAAGAGAAACCACTAAGCAGGGCACGAAATCACTAACCATGGAAGAGATAGCAATCTGACCTGTGACATCAAAACTGCTGCAGATTTGTGCTGTGTTGTTCACTTGGACACATTCACCTTTCTCTCTGATCAAAGACAAGGCTTTAAAATGTTTTTTCTAGGAACCCTCAAACTGCAACCATTCCAAACAACTTTGCCCAATGCAAGAGTTGCTCCACAAATCTCTTCCTAAGGATTTTGATCTCAGTTAAGAGACTATTTGTTAAAAAAACAATTTTAACTATATTTAAGTCTTAAGAATGCAAAAATAAATATTTTCATTTTTTCCCCACATCTACAGTAGTCATGTTCATACATAGATGAGAAAGCATTCTAATCTGTTTCAGTGCTTTGGTGTTTAAGTAATTTGACCCCATGCTATAATGTATTTTTTAATATAAAGTGATATAATTTTAAATTATTCTTCAATCAAAACTCTTTATAAAATTAATATTTTAAAATAAAAGTCTTTCCTCCAGTGATAGAAGTTGCATATCTTTGACTAGATCTATTTACACAATGGCATCTTTTCGTATGGGAAACAGCTGCTCCAGAGCCTCTAAGCTCATCTTTATTTTAGAAGGTGGTAGTAAAAATGAAACAGACTATTGCATACTTTAAGTTTCCTTAAATAACATATCTTTATCACACAGTCTCTAGATAATAAGCAGCAAAACCTTACATGCAAGGGAAGCTGTGTAACTGAGACATGCTTGGGTTTCATTTTTCTCTGTGTGTTACTGATGAAGAATATGCTTTTAAGAAACTACAGGCTAATGTGTGGACACCAGAAAATGTCCTCCCTACAATAAACGAGAAGTCTCTCATTAGCAAACTGCTTGAGTGCTACTATAAGGCATTAGTGCAGCTGGCATGGTTCCTGAGAATAGAATTATTCATTGCCATGGTTACCCGTGCTAGAAATATTATCCTCTGCAATCATTGTAAACAAAGATCCCTTCATGATGATGTAAAAATTAGAACACTTTAAGCAATTAAAGGAAATGTTAAATTGCACAGAAGTTGAAGTTGTGCCCTGTAAGCACTGTAGCTTTTCTAACACTAGTGGAGTCTGAAAACCCTCGGAAATATCTGATCCTTCCCCAGCCTAAATAACTTGCAAAGGGTCAGAGTCTAATGAGAGACAGAGCATCTCAGCAGCAGTCAAGCCCTTCTGCAGGTGGCAGATCCTGGGTGGAAGTACATTGTTAAAACCACACAGGAGGGTCTGATAACAGCTGAAACAAAGGAAGATAAGAGGTGGGAAGTTACCATGTATATTGCTGGTGGAGCTCTCCCTGTTGAGAGTTATCAGGGAGCTAATTTGCATCAGACCTTTAAGTCACAGGGCAGAATGGTCACTAGAACTAGGGCAAGCTCAGACAGAAATAGCAGCCAATAACTGGTCTCCTCCCCTGCACGTACATTTGGACAGCTGGAGGAGAAGATACTACAAGTGGCATTCGCATTGTGCAAACACTCAGCAAGGAAGTGGGGCTGGTTCACACACAGGCAAACAGCACTTGAGTGCAAGAAGCAGGACTAAGCTGCAGGTGTCCTTTGGTACTGCAAGCAACTTTTCCACTTCAACACATTTCCTCGAAGTGGATTTAGTTTGTCCAGATGCCCACTCCTTCTGTCTGGTCTATCAGCACTGCAAAAACAGAGAAGCTGTGCCTCCATCAGAGCACCAGCCTGGAGAGGCTCTCATCTAGCTGGGTGTCAACAGCAGAGTACAAAAATATCTTAAATAAAACATTTGTTCTTGACAGTTGAGAGTTTTATGGGTTGGTGCCTCACCTTTCATAAAGGAAATGATCTCTTTGTGGGAGTATCTAACAGGAAAAAGAAGGGTGAGCTGGGATTTAGAGAAAAGCAGTAGCAGCTTCACAGTACCTGCTGCAAAGAGATGCACGGAGTTCATTCAGGTCACTATGTACCAATTCGTGGCAGAATAAGCTGGTGCAGCTGCTTAGAAAGAAACCCTCTTCATCCTTCCCACTACCCCTCCATCACCTCTCAGCCTCAAGCTATCGTGCACAGGGCTTGAGTGTCCCATTTCTTCGTCCTCTCTTTTAGCAAAGTGTAATGGATAATCACGAGATATTACTGAAGCGAAGGACTTCAAAAGATTCACTAAACATGAACATAATGCAAGCAGGAACCATTTCTTCAGCAGTTTCAATCCATACAAACTCTTTTCATCAAAACAGAGTCGTGGAACTACCTGAAGTTATAAAGGCAACTCTGCTGCCAAACAGGCACTGGTTAATTATCCAGAATAGCATCTTCATGAGTCTTTTATAAGACGTCTCCTCTGCTGGCACTCTGAACACCAGTAGACAGTTTGATCAGGTGGGTCAGTAGTTCAACCAGTATATTGGTTCCTATGCTGCCCTTTTTCCAGAGTCATGGCACCACATCACTCGGCAAGGCTTCACACCTAGCTCAGCAAATCCCAAGGACAGCAGCCTTCTGGCTACATAGTGGAAGCAATGAATAACGGTTGCTGCCATCCCTAGTGGAAAACTGGAAGTAAAGGAGGTGTTCCTTCAGTTGGTTTCATTAGAGTCAGTGGCCATCAGCAGGTCAGTGCTGTGTCAGACACTGCAGAAAAGCCTTCTGGTGGCAAGAGCATCTGTAACCGGGTCTAAGGAGAAGTTCACCACGAGCCAGCAATGCACCCTTGTTGCCAGGGCCAACGGTATTCTGGGATGCATTAAGAAGACTGTGGCAAACAAGTTCTCCTCTCCTTCTACCCTACCTTAGTGAGGCCATATCTGGATTATTGTGGCTAGTTCTGGGCTTTACCGTTTGAGACAGACAGGGAACTACTGAAGAAAGTCCAACAGTAAGCAATGATAATGATTAGGGGCTGTGTGCATCTCTCTTATGAGGATAGGCTGAGAAACCTGCAGCTGTTTAGCCTTGGAAGTAGAAGAAAAGAAATCTAATTAATGCACATAAATATCTAAAGAGTGGAGGTCATTAGGATAGGGTTGGCCTCTTCTCAGCGGTGGCCAGTGATAGGACAAGAGGCAATGGCTACAAACTAGAACACATGAGGTTTCAATTGAACTCAAGAGAAAAGTCCTTTATTCTGAGAGTGATGGAACACTGAAACAGGCTGTCAAGAGATGTTGTGGAGTCTCTGTCTCTAGAGACTTTCAAAACACACCTGGATGTATTCCAATGCAACCCGGTCTAGGTGTACCTGTTCTATCACGGAGGATGGACAAGATGATCTCCAGAGATCACTTCCAACCCCTACTATTCTATGATTTTAAGGACAGATACATCAGGAGGCTCAGGATGTTATACCCCTCATGTCTCTCACTCTTTTTCCCCACTATGGGGCGTCAGTGGGGTACAGCTCCCTTTCCTGCTGCTCCATGATGCCGCTGATTCCGCTTCCTCTCTAGCTCTTTAGTCCCACACCTGCAGAGTCACAAGGGTGCTAGCACTATAGCCAGGGAAACGAGAAGGCAGCTCTACAGACCTTCTTCAGGCAAATTTTCACCCTGCCACCCCATGGGAAAAATGTAGGAAAAATCCATGGGAAAAAATGTAGGAATGAGGGGGTTTCCTCTGCTCTTTTCATTTGGGTTATGACCATATCTGCCCCTGGTGAATGTGGGCTGCTTTTGCACCATGGTCCTACCCATGTCCCAGTTCATAGGCAGTAGGATAAAATATGACAGATTTGGCCACATGAAAGTTTTTCTGTAGAAGGATCACAATCCCCATTTAGAGTGGGAAAAAGCAAAGAGGTGGAATTTTTCACTGAAGGTCACAGAGAACATGTGTGAAAGAATATCACAGCCTGACTCAAACTCCCTGCCCTGTTCTCCACTCTTTCTCCTCCTTTCTGAGCCGTGTTAAACAGCATTGGGAAGCCCCAAGAAACTCTGCAGAAAAGCTCTAGGGAGGAAAGAGTATATTCATTGATGTAGAACAAGACAAGAAAACAAGCAGTCTGCAAACCTCAACAAAGTGGTCCTTACCTCTGCTCAGCATCTGGGGATAGGGGTTGTCACTGGGACACCAGAGCATTAGTGATCCTTGTTGCACAGGGACACTTCTGGAGTGAGATCTGAAACGGCCACATGAGCTGCAGGTTGGTAACCTCTTGAAGAAGCATTACTCTTGTGCTTCTGCACATCATCCAACTGGAGAAAAACAGATGTGACAAGATAACATTGAAATGAAATCCCAAGGGGGAAAGAGAAATCAGGGAGCTTGTTAAGAAGCCCATTGCCATCTGGAAGGCAGTAAGACAGGCATCTGTGGGAAAGTGGCATCTCTGGGGAAAGCCTGGGTGCTTGCAGCTGGCACAGAGAGAGGAAAGGAGGGGGACTAGCTGATGGGCCTGCCCTGCCCTGGAAATCGGATGAGAAAGTGGAGAGGGTTGGTTTTCATTTTCACTTCGGGGTATGTAGCAGAATCTAAAATAATCACCTCATGGTGATTGTTGTCCTTGGCAGGAACAGTAACTTTGTGGCCCAGAGGGTTCAATTGAAGATACAAGGGGGGAAATGAGAGCACATTGGGCTCTTGATTTGCTAATAGGAGTCTTTTGTGCTGTTTATTGGTTGAGAGCCATCTCCTAGGTCTTAACCCTTTACTCCTTGGTTGCCATGAAAACATGTGCTCTTCCTTGGCTATGCATTTTATTTGTCAGAGGTAAGAACTGTTCTGTTTGAATTTTCACTGTGCTCCTATCGGTGGTATTAAATCTGGGACACAGAGAGGGAAGAGAAGACCTATGCCATGGTAACAGATGCCTTTGAATTAGTAGCTGGTTTTCTAGTAACTGATATTTTGTCTAATTCAGCCCAATGAACATCAGCTCCACACTGGCCTTCTCTTATGGAAACGAAGTACAAAAGGCTTTTGCTTTTGGTTAGTCATGTAAATCCTCTGATGAAGCCTATTCTAACAGAAGGGTAGTAAAAGGCTGTGCTATAAATAGTGCTGTGTGTTTGTCTGCACTGAGGCAGAAATGTAAGGTTTCATAGCTCGAATTGAGGGTCCCAGTTGTTTCAGAGCCAAGGGCTGGCATTTGCCTTTATGCTTGTGCTCTGATGTCTGTTTTGTTTTCCAATACAGTCATTTATTTTAAATCAGTCTGAATACATGTTACATCTTGAGGAAGAATTAAGATCCAGCTTAGACAAGTTAAGTTAACTGTGTAATCTGGTCCAACTGTTTTGGTTTTTGTTTTGTTTTGTTTTGTTTTTTCAGAAAACTTGCAGATTTAGAGGGGAAAAAATACAGGCAAATTCAACACCATGTAGTGGTGCCAGACATAAATATTCTAAGCCCTGAGAGAGCAGCAATAGGCAGCTCTGCAAAGGTTGCAAGCACCATTTCTGCAATTGTTGCATGTGAGCATTTCGTACTGATTTGAATGAGGCTGTTTAGATGCAGCAGCTGTGTGATCAGACCCTAAATGTGGCATGATAATGACTGGAGAAGGTCTAATTGGAAGGATCAAAATCTTAATTTGTTAATATGGGGGGGGGGAAGACATCTATAAGCAAAAGAGTAGCAGGACTGATCTCTTCACTGGAAGTGCTGCATTTTGCACAATTTGTTATCTTTCAGTAAAAGAGAAGAAAACCCAAAACTATTAGTACAGAATGTGAATAGTAGAAACTCAGAGAAAGACAGGTGTAGATGTAATACACCCTCACAGTAAAGATAGGCCAAGTCTACCTAATTCTTAAGTGTCTCCTCTCTTTTTTTTCTTGCGAAACATTCAGAACAATCCATTTGATTTTTGTTACCATCACTTTTCTGATTCTCTACATCATTTTAGTAGAACAGACGTCTTTTTTGTGTCTGCTGTAGACTGTAGGCAGCACCTAAATAATCAATAAGGTTGTTTTTTTTTTTTACTACTCATATTGACTAGGACACATTGGCCTTATTTATTCAAACCTACCTTTTGCAAAATCAGCTTGTGTTTTCATCTTTACAGGTGAACAAATGGAGCTGGGCAGGAGCAGAATAGATTTTCTTTGAATTACATACAGATTTAGCAGAGTTCCTGTCTTTAAAATACTGTTTAGTGGTAGGATTTTTGTTCACTTTGCATTTGGCTTGTCACCATGCATATTTCCAGCTCCATGCAAGAAGGTCAGCACCGTTTGTTCCCATGCTGTGGTAGCCTACAGCTGAATACGTTCTTGAAGCACTTGGAGCAACGTAGGTGACCTGAAGACAACCATCTCCCTGTGAAGCAGGAGAGGACACTGCTGCCTGCAAAGCTTCTGGCTGCCCTAGATTTAGCTTCCTCAACTTCTCCCACCACCTCTGCAATAGAAACATAGAAACATAGAATTGTCAGGGCTGGAAGGGACCCCAAGGTTCATCTAGCTCCAACCCCCCTGCCATGGGCAGAGACACCTCACACTACCTCAGGTTGCTCAGAGGCCCTTCCAGCCTGGCCTCAGAAACTTCCAGGGGTGGGGCTTCCACCGTCTCCCTGAGGACAATATTCCAGGTGACAGGAGCTGTGGTTCAGAAGTCTGTCACTGTGGCCTCTAACTATTTGCTCTGTGGCAGTGCTGGGTGCTGTCCAAGCCCTGCTCCACACATGGGCAGCCCCGATGCAGCCATTACACAGGTAGGCCCTGATGCCGTCAGGCCCTGGCCCCTGGGCCAGTATGCTGTCATACTCTGTCCACCTCTGCTTATTTGGGACCTTCACCATGAAGATCTTTACTCAAATCTCTCCTCTGCCCGAGGGAACTATGAATTTCTAGTACCATCAACAAAAATGTTTCACACAGCTGGAGGAAAAGGCTGTCCATGACTCCCACTATGACACATGGGAGATCAGACCCAGTCATGCAAAGCTCTTGAGCTTGCCCCATGCAGGTGCTTCAGTGATTATGAAATGTTATCACAAAACCTCAGACCACAAATTCTCTGCAACACCACAGCTAGACACAGCTTCTTTTGTGGATCGGACTTTACGGCACCTGTGTGTTTCTTTAAAATCAGGTCACAACTCCCTGCAAAGAGTGGGGTAGAAGAAGGTCTTGGACCTCCCTGTGTCAGTAGACACAGCCCTCCCTCCTTCTGGTGGCAACTCTTGTCTCTAGGTCACCTCACGTGGGATTCACTTTGGCCTGTTGCATAGAGCCACTTTAGAAAGGGCCACTGCACAAGGACGCAGCATCAGCATGGGTTGGTTGTTAGTCCTCGGAGTAGTTGTGAGGAGTCGTACTTCAACTTGCATTTGTTTTGTTCTATTTGGACTAGTAGCTATGGGATTCTGTTTTATCTCTTTGAAAATATCAATTCTTATTAAGCTGGAAAAAAAAACTGCACATATTGGTCAAGGGCAACTTTCTTACATTATTCAGAACAGGAGAATTCCTGTTCACAGGGTCTAACTAAATAACTGAGACAAGTTCTATGGGTCTTTGCAGAGCAAAAGGAGTGCTGTGTCATCAGCGATGAGGCAGGTTCATAGCCCTCAGCTGCCACATTAACATCCATAGCTGCTGAAATAACCCTTTGCAGAACGTTTGAGCCTCATTCCCATCCCCCTCAGGGCACTCTGGAATGGTTTTAATTGGAAGCAGATGTGCAATGTGGTAGGTAGGAGCAGGCATCTGCTCAATACGAGCTTCTACAATCAGTCTGAAAGGGGGAAAACGCCATGATTCAAGGAAAGGATTTAAAATTAGACTAGTACTCACTCATAGTCAGTCACTGGTCTGTTAGTCTTACCAGCATTCCTTCCCAGTGATCTGCAGTCAAGAATATTCTCTTCTCTTTCGTGCTTGATAGACCTGCAGATGGAATGGAGCATTCATCTTCAATGAATGAGTCACAGGGACATTTCCAGGACATTACTCCATTGGAAACACTTTTCCATTGAGGTAGACTTGAAAATCATAGAGAGGTGCTGTCAGGAACGACTGATCTTGGGACTGATTGGGAAGGGACTTTCAGCTCAATATTAGAAATAAGTCTCTTCATCTTGATTTAAAAAAAAATACATTTGGGGCATTTCTTTGTTTTCTGTCACAGTGGATCTGCCAGGCTACAGAGGAGCTGGTTTTGTGGATAGTGTTAACAGCTGCATCACACACATCTACAGTTGTCAAGATTCATCACGTTGCTCTACTTTAGCCCTGCACTTCTTTCTGTACTTTTGCCCTGCATTTCTTGCAACTCCTTTTCTCCTCAAAATCCTGGTAGCTATACTTGGACACAAGCAAGGTAATCACTAGGCAATATTCTGCAGCAGAGAATAACTTAAATCACAACTCTTACGCTTCCAGATGTGTAGGCTGAAAGATGTGAATGTGCAGCAGAGGACATAGACTTAAAAAAGCCTGAATGTAAAGTTGCTTGTGTATTAAATCACTAGGAAAACTCTTCTTCAGCTTCATTCCAGCTACTGGAAAGAGCAGTTGCACTTTTGTGAACAGAGGATCAATTTAGACTTTGTCACCATGTCCTGCTCCTTATTTCCATCATGTGCTTTCATAATTTTTGCTTTGTCGTTTCTTGAAAACTTTTAAGCAGATTTTATATAAGTTCTTATTCTGACTGGTTCAGGACAAGTACTAACGTAGGAGAACCCTTAACAAGGGTGAAGTAAATCAACTTAAGGATTAAAACTAGACTGATGCAAATGGTTTATGCAAGACACTCAGAAAAAGCTGCAAAACAGATGTTTAATAAATGTTACTTCATAGTCATAGGAGTCAAATTGCAATTTTAAAGGTGGGAAATGAAACTTAGATCGCACTGCATTTTCTAGTTCTCACACCAAAACTGCAACTTCAGTGTCAATTTGTGCCAAGAGAGCCAGCTTCCCTGCTGGCTTCCCAATAAGGAGAACCAGGAAGGAAAGCTGATTTGAAAAAGACAATGAAACTCTGTCCTTTGCCATTGTCTAAATGGATTAAAGGGAAAGAAAGGGAAAAAGGGAAAAAAAAAAAAAACAACAACTACATGCTGATGAAACAGAAGAGCAAAAACTCTCTCATTTATGAAAGCCCTCCTCTAAGTAATGAATTTAGTCTAGTTATTCTACGATGTTGTTAGTAAAACTGCTTAAAGGCATTTCTACATAAAAATGAAACTGCACACATGCCCAAGTATTCTCTTTTATGCTGTTTTGGAGACAACATTCCCTAATGCCTTGTTTTCAAAAGCCTAGTATTTTCCAGTGCACTGAATAGATTGCTCTAGCTCAGACATCAAGAAGTAACCTTCAGGTTCATCAATGAAAAGTGACAACTGATTTTATTGACTGTATTCGTTATAACACATGACAGTGGGTATATTTTTCACTGAAAGATTTTTGAATGGAAGAAAAGTGCAGTTAGGCTGAGTTCCTTACATTCATTAGAAGCAAGACTACTGAAACCACCAACATTTACAATGACACGTAAGCAAACACCAGAATCAGTGCCAATAAATACACAGAGTACCAAAATAAATATTTACAGAATTAAAAATATAATAAACACTGATTAGTATATCCTTGTGAACTGCCTGGGAAGAAAGACATCTATTGCTATCAGTTAGGTTGCAAATACACTAAGAATATAGTGATTCAAGGAGACACGTACTCATAGAAGTTTGTAAAGGTAGGAAGGAGCAGAGTGTGTCTTAACAGTCTGTTATAAAAATAACCCCCAGAATGTTGTGAGTGCTCAGCAAGAAAAGGCTTGTGCATGCAAACTCACCAGATTATTAGCAAATCATTTAGATAAGAAGAGCGAGGAGTTCTGGCTTTACTCGCTCATTATCTTCAATAGGTCATATGCTACCTTACTGGAGGTGGCTGACAAAAAATACAAGGGGAAATTGTAATTAACAGTGATCTGTCAGCTGTAACACATCTTATAGAAACAGGTTAAGTGACTTCTAATGGGACACATCTATCCCTTTCAGCACGTAGAAAACCCCAGGAGCATTGTTCTGCCAGATGCAGTATGGAGCAGTCCTGCTACATTTTCCACATAATAACTGAGCAGAGTAGGGCTGTGATAAAACACTGAAGCCATGCTGTGTTCTCTGGACTTACTGAATCTGTATTGTCCACCAACCACATTCTTACCTCAATCCCCATTACTGCAGGGCCACAAGCCTCAATGCTAGAGCTCCTCTTGAGATAGCCTCTGCTGACAAATACCACAAATAAAATTCAGATGAGGCCAGACTGTGGGATCTTTACTCAACAATAATCAATGCTGCTAATATAGATCCACTGACTTCAGACTGGTGGACTGAGATATTGTCTGGCTGTTATAATCTATCCCGTGGCAGACAATTTACTTCGATTTTACACAAAGGAGACAGCTTTAGCTTGCTCCCTCTTTTGAAACGTGGGATAATATTGCTTTAATCAAGCCATATACTGCCTTCTTCCTAGGACTCGGTGGTGCTCCTTCATAGCATGTCTCAACTTCCCTCCCCGCTTGCCCTTGGGCTGCAAAGGTACAGCCAGTACTCACCACCCTGACAAAGGCTTGCGTTTTTGCACTCCTCTGGCAAAACGAGAATGGAAGAGCAGTGAGATGGCACGGATTGGTGCTGGGGATTTGTGGAAATCTCCATGCTAAAATTGCCCTTAGAAATGAAGGCACTGGGTGCAGTTCACTGGCAGGAGCACTGGCTTCAGCACACTCAGACTCAATGGGAGTGACTCCTATCTTGGTGTAACATGGCAATCCAACCATCAATGCAAGAAAAACAAGAGGAGATTGATTTTATAGGCATATATTTAACTCTCTTTTTCCTCTGTTTTCCTTTCTGGTTAATTCTTTTCTTCTCAAGGTTCAGCCACCCTATCAACCCTCCCAACCCAGCACAACACCACTCTGGCTTTTCCTGCTACTGTCTAGCCTAGCAGACACTAACCATCATGACATCTTACACTCCTTCCTCTGGTAGGGTCAGACAGCAAATTTTCTCAGCGACACTGTCTTGCTTCCCCAGTCCATGGGCTGCAGGTGAATTGGGGTAGACCTTCTCCTTTGCTGTCATAAACCAAGTAATTTCATCAGATATGTAGCTTTTACATTTTAAGGTCAGGCATAATTCAAAGCAGATGTAGCCAATTTTCTTTTATGAGCACATTATGTTCAAAGCTTCCAATGCATCTGCATAAAAAGCCCATGGAAACAACCTGATCCTGAAATAGCAACTGTTTTGATGTAACATCACCCAAAATAATAAAAATCTGTTAAAGATCTCACCATTCAGTCTCTATATGTCAATCTGCCTGAAAACAGATTTCTAAACATGGCTGAGTAATAATCACAGGGAGGCAGCATTAGTTACCATATCAAAAAACAAGAACAATGACACCATAAGCAGGGGGGGGGTTAGTGTTCTGGTCCTGGTTTCGCTATCACAATTTAAATTAAGGAAGGCAGTGATTGTGTTAGCTCTAATTTAAACATGCTGAGCACCAGAGTTATGTGCAGGATTGGCTGCTTCTTAAGATGGAGAAACAATGGAAAGATTCTGTTCAGATCAGTAAAAATACTACCACAGTAATGTAAGAAACTGCACAACCACTTGAACCATGTTCATCTTTTAAAACAAAAGGAAGACTTATTTAAGAAACACTTCTTATTTCCTTAAGACTAAGACACTAAAGACCTTCAACAGTTTGTACTGGAGTCAGTGGTGTCTTCCCACAGCAGAACTGGACCTTGGAAAGAGATTGTTGTATTGGCAAATGCCAATTTTCCAATTTCATGGCCATAGCTAAGTAGGTTTCTATTGGAGAGCAGTGCTTGGCTGTGATGTTTAAGCAAGCAAAGCAATCTTCTTCTTTGCTCATTGCTCCTAGAAACCTTTCAGTTTAGCAATTTAAATCCTCACCCTTTGAAGTCCATAACCTTTACCTCTCTCCACTACAACTTTGGTTCTATTTATTTAAATATGTACAGAAGGGAAAAGCAAAAGTAGTTCTTACCAAGGATTAATAAAATCTGGACACAGTCTCCATCATAACAGCTTCTGAGCTTTCCTACAAGAGTGGCATGCTTCCCTGATAGATTGGCAAAACTGTCCACAACAGGAACGTGGAGGGATATATTCCACTCTATGCAAATATCACTCAACATCCTCGCCCACATGTATGAGATCACACAGCAGAGATCTCTATTTTAAATATCTTTGTCACTTGTTCTGAAGGTGAATTATTTTTTTTCAAGACCAAGAAGCAGGACTAAAGACCTTCCAAAGAAAGCACTGGCAGCAGCTCCTCTTTTCTAATGCTGTGGAAAGCTCAATCAAATATCTGTTTCACGAGCAGCTGCAATATGGCTGAGAGGGAATGAGAGACATAGAGAGGAAAAAAGTGAGTCCCAGGCCACTGTTTTGGATAGAGAAGCCCTCTAAGGCAAGAAAGGCTTTAACAAACTGCTTTTGCAGGAATAAAGCCCCCCAGGACACGACTCGAGGGATTATAGCTGATGTTCCTTTGTATATAACAAGCTCCTGAATTCTGTCTACACAAAATGAACCTAGAAAATCACCAAATAGGTGCTGGCCTTTCCTAGTCAAGATGCTCACAAGGAAAACAAAATCTAAGCTAATGATGAGCTAAAAAATTGCTGTGAGTCAAATTAAAAACAAGCTGGAGGCTAAACACAAATGGCAAGACAGATTCAGATATCTCCTGCTCACAGTAAACAGCACATGGACTCATGACAAGGGAATCCCATCATCCCATGGAAGGAAGGGATGTTCAATGGGAACCAGTCCCAGACCACTGGAGACAACAGTGTATTCTCAGCATTGAATCTCAGAAGAGTCAGTCGTTGTGCAATTCTGCTTGGACACATGGGGTTGTATCATCACAATGAAAACATAAGCAAAGGAAAAGAAAAAAAAAGCTGAAAGTCAAATAATAAGAAAACAAACTTGCAGTAACTCAAACTTTGCCAAGACTCACTTCTGCAGCATCTTTGTCGGTGCCAATTTGTTCTTTTCAAGACAGGAACCTCAGCCTTTCATATCAATAGCTATGAAAATACATTTCCAAGGCCACCTTGCTTAGAGCCCCTCATTGTGGCTGTTAGATAACAATCTGCCTGGTAAGTGGCTATTGTTACTGTGAACTGCCTCTTTTATGCTATTATCTTGCTGAGAAGCCTTTTCTGAAAGTAGTCCATTAGAATAGGGTAAAAAACAACCTCAGAGCACGGCCACGTAGCAGAATCAATGGCTCCCTTTGATCTGCAAGCTCAAGTCAGTACTACAAATGTAAGAAACAACAAGATTTTGCTTTGCTGAGCAAAGCCTGTTAATTTGGCTCATCTGCACTTAACAGCATCTTACTGAAAACGGCATCTGTATCAGACGTTTTGAAGACTTTGGTGCAATATTCACTTAGCTTAGATAAATAATTTAGTGAGATTCATTAAAAAATAACCAGTGAATTAATCTTTGTAGCGTACATCTCTGCATGTAAGTTCTATAATTCAGTCCCCTACTACCCTGAATGGGGCTGAGGATATTCACAGTGGATAAAGAAAATGCTGGTGATTGATGGAGTAAGAGTGAATATACATTTTTCTTATTCTAGTCAGAGAATTTCTTCTGAAATCTACTACTTTGTGTTTGAGTCCTAGTACTGGCAAGAGCAAAATGCATACACAGTACAGGGAAAATAAGACCCTTTATGTCTGTTGCAGGCCACATATACAGCACACGAAACTTAACTCCTATCATGACAAAAGAAGTCCACAAAAACATCATTTCATGCTACTGAAAGGAAATCTTTTGTGCTAATACACAGGACAGGAATGTATACTACTGAAATCACTGTAGATAGCTATAAAACACAACGCAATACACAGAAATACCTTAAGAACATACAAAATTTACCAGTAGTGACCCGAAAGTGCAAAGAGTACATATAATTAAATGCCAAGTCCTGACCTATAAAATCTTTTATGAATGGCATACAAGCTGATAATTACAAAGCATCATTCAGACCACAAAATAACAAATAGAACAAAGAAAGAAACATATTCTTTAAGAAAATCAAAACAACAACAGCATTGGGGATGTTATCTTTGGGACTCAGAACACCATTTCTACACTGATACCTACCAAAGCCAAGGAAAATATATGCTTGACAGGGTAACACAAATAAGAATGCAAACCATCACAGAATGCCTCAGGACTGTTACCTCTTTAAGTCTCAGCCTTTAAACCCAGCAAGCCATTAAACATTCTTAGGCATCTCACAGCATTTTACAAGGATCTTTCAGGAATCAAATACAGATCTAAGGAAAGTCTTTGAACTGCCTTCCAATGATTGTTTTAGGCATTGTGTGGAGTTATACAAATATATGTCTGTGAAAAGTGAAAACCCTAGTAAATATTTTTTTCTATTAGGTTTCAAAATAAAAAAACATAAATGGCTTAGAGACAAAACTGAGTTTTATAAATACAATTAACTTGAGCATAAAATTGTGTTTTTGCTCTCATATAACCATTACCCTGAATCAACGTCAGTATTTTGCAACGATTCAGAATACTGACACCTTGCTACAAGCTACTTTTCCATTTTCCTTTTAAGGATATGATTGTCCTTAAAATATGTACATAGCAAGCAGCCAAACGAACCACCAAGAGGTTTGCAAAATGTACTTAGCGATAGAAAGCTTGAGCGAGCGACTGGAGCCACCTGGCCTCAACAGGCAGTGCCGCCACCCTCCCACCCCTGCACTCCGCTGCCAGCCCAGGGCTCCCTGCTCTGCTCCACACCGCGCTGAGGGGTTAGCACTGGGAACAAGCCTCCCACCAACATGCAGAGGACTGAGAAAGAGCAGGGCACAAAACAAAAAAGAGAGAAAAATGAAGGGAAGCCAAAGCATTTTAATGATTCGTGTCAAGTCATTACGTGAGAGGGAGCTAGGCTAGTGTCACTCTACTGGTTTCTCAATACAGACATGCCACAATGCAAACGAAATGCATATGATAAGTAATTTGCCACACACAAGTCCTGTAGAGATGGTAGATGATTTCTTCCAGTAGTCTTAAAGATATACCACTCCTACTACCTGTACTCTGTGCTTTCAGTTTTTATGGCACTACTCCAAGTTCACCACATCCTCCCTTCCCTCTCAACTTCCAGTACCCTACAGAATCTCTCTGCACAATTTGGCCTTACAATAAAATGGGGAATTATGATTTTTCTGAAGAGCTGTCATGCAAGGAAAGATGCATCCCTTACAGTGAAACAAAAACAAACAAACAGAAACATGAATGTTAGGTTTAGGGCTGAAGACCAAGATAATTTCCATGTTCTGTACATTCATCCTTTTGAGGGTATTTCAGCGTTTGTAAAATGCACATGCGGAGTCAGGCCAAATGCTAATCCCTTTCTCAGGCAAAGGAAATCACTGCCGGCATGTTTGGAGACAGATCTAGAGCACATCCCCTCAGCCTGTGCATGGGAGCGTGCATGCATGGCTGTGTTCACATGAGTGTGACTGCACGGGTGCGTGCCTCCGCTCAGGCACGTGTACCCCGGGAGGAGGTGCGTTCTGACTACACATGCATATGTACAAGACGTCTGTGTGAGTAGGTATGTAGAAAACCACACACATACACATTAGAAAGAACACACATAAAATAATGTTTGAAGTCTATTAAGGTTCTTACTCAAACCATGAATATGGGGACTGATCAGGAAAACTAACACTTTCTCCCTGTTCACTGGGGTGTCACAGTTGGGCATTAAATCCTGCAGTAATTTCAGAACTAGATGCCAATTTTACCCTTGTGACTACAAGGTCATTTCCCCAGTGAACCACACATATACATATATACAATTCCTATTACAGTATTTCCTGGCTTTTTATGGTTTACCTATAACCTTAATATCCTTCAAATGTATATTCTGTATATTTACTTTCCTTTCTTTTTTTCTTTAAGAGACAATAAAACCAACTATGTAAGATCAGACCCATTAGCTTCAATGATGTGAATTTAGGATTCTCTGCATAATATAGACATGTATATTTTTAAAATGCATACTTTTTTTTTTTTTTTAGATACACTGGAGCATATATTTTATATTAACTGTGGTCTGACGATTAAATTTTTGTATCAAAATATTTTGTAAATACATAACCTTTACCTTCAGCAATTTTTGGAGCTTTTTCAGTGTACCATAAAAATATGTCCTCAGGCACATTAAAACCCTATTAACTTTCTTTGAAATGTTGTCAATGCCCATGTACAGTAGACACTACTCAAAAATGTCCTGGCCATTAAAACATTTCTTATAAGATCCAAGCTTATTAAGACCATTTCATGTACTGCTAGCTTACCATAATTATTCTTCTCTCTTAAATTATTCTGACATTATTAAGAATGAAAATAAAGAGCAACAAGAACCCAAACTTTCTTTAAATAGTCAAAAAACTAATTTTATATATTTTTAAAAAATAATAATTAAAAAACCTGTTTCTTTCCTGGGTTCCTTCTCTGTAAGGTTTAAGCCCAGAGCAACTTTGTCTAAACCCCTGAAAATAGAGGTTTGCAGTGGCAGTGCTGTCAGAACCTCATCTCTGACTCATGGAATGTGCCACTGGAATAAAATCAGCACTTCATACTTACTTTTTTGGGGATGCATGAGCCCATACAAAATGGAGCTTTGCTCTAATTTAAGGTACATACACAAAGTCCTGTCAATTTAGAACTGTAAAATTATCTACCTATAAAAACTAACTCTGGCTTAAACTATAGATAATACAGATGGGTGGGATTGGTTTTGGGGTTTTTGTTTTTGTTTTTTTTTTTAATAAAAAAATCTGTGACATTGAGTAAATCTGCTAAAATATGTATATATTTACACATGGCGACCAAGTTATTTGTATAAATGTGAGCAGTGTGTATATATTGGCGTTTAGTAAAACGTTTCCCTGAACTTGATCGTGTGTATTATTGGACAAGTATTGATGTAAACATCTGAAACTACGTCAAGTGTGTCTGTTACTCATTTACATTAGACCAGATCAAAACCAACCAGACAGACAGGCAGACAAAAATATATTTTCCTGTTAGACAGGTCCACTTAACTCCTTAGTTAGCTCCTGCATGGAAGTCAATCAAGTCTGCTGCTGGGAGTGCTCTCATTCCCACAGCAGGTAAAATACCTGTTAGGTTGGTTGGTTTTTCACTTGGCATTTTTTCCAACATCTTGCAAACGAAATGTAACTTTTGGAGCCAGGCACCCACCCTCCACTCGTCCCTCACAAATGATGAGAAGTGTACCGGAGAACCTCTTGTGTTGCTTCTTTTGTAACTCTGTTCCCTTGAAGAACTCATGGCACTGCTTTGCATGAGGAAAGATGCTCATTAAGGTTCATAATCCAAGTCCAAAAAGGCATGTAAAAATGAACCTCCCCAGTGTTTAGTGCTGCAGAAAAAAGATACAAATGTAAAAAAAAAAAAGTGCTTGAAAAGAAGTTGACTTTTTGTATTCATACAGTCTAGTAAGAAGTGATTCAGAAGTGTAGGCCCATGGAGTACAGTGGTAAGCCTTTTAGGTGCCTTTCCTAGGGTGATGCAAAATTAATTCATCATCTGTGGTCTTCTCTGCAAACTTCCACACACCAACCTCACTGTCCATATTTGTCTGCATCTCTTATTTAACTACTTTTTGGCACTGTCCTGGTATGTGGCAGCTTTTACTGTTGTGCCTGCTAAGCCTCTGTTACTGACCCGGCGTACCAGTACTTTGGAGACTGGGATTTTTGTTCTGTGCATCTCACTTTTGGCCAGGTGATGGTGTGCGACGTGATGGCTGTTACTTGCATCTGCTCCGTGGCTGGCAGGATGTGACGAAAGGTGTTTAATGCTGATAGGTATTTTGGAGTCCTTCACTGTGCTTGAAGGTGTTTTCAGTGAGCACGTGGTTGTAACTGGAGACACGGGCTTGGATCGTGGCACAGAGGTGACCTCTCCGTCTGTAGGCCCCGCTGGTGGGTTCTCATCTGGCTCAGCATAGAGGTCATAGAGAGCATCCCCACTGTAGCTGTCTCTGGGAATTGTCTCCTTCTGGATGCTTGTGGAACCATCTTCTTCAGGACCAGGGGTGGTGGAATCCCAGTAGCCCTCGTCGCTGTTTGGGACACCTTCAGGCTGTTCCTTCTCCCTACCTTTCTGCTCCTCTTTGTGGCTGAGGTGAATAGGGATTTGGCGAAGGCCACCACATTTCACCACCACCCTGTTCTGGGCACCCTCAGTACCTCGGTTCTCTTTCAACCCCTCGGGCTTCTTTGACCCTTCTCCACCTCCTACTCCTTCTGTCTGGGTCTCTTCTGTCTGTGAGAGCATATCCCAGAACTCCTGCAGGTAGGTGTCATCCACCTGGTCCGGGCTGGCCATCTCCTCCCCTCCTCCCTGGTAGGCCACCATGGTGGGGCGCTTCTTGGATGCACCCAGCTTGCTGGCCCCGGGGGTGCTCTTCTCACAGCTGCCACTCCCGCCGCCCACATCCTCCTCATGGTCCGCAATAATATCTCCGCAGCCTGTAAGAGAGTCAAAGCTTTTCAGTGAAGTCACGTCAGCAAACATCAAACAAATACGATCAATCGATTGCTCTGAGGGTGGATCAACAGAGGAAGGGTCAGGGGCGGCTGCCGTCTCTTGACCGCTATCACAGTGAGGTTCAACAGGGGGGATAGTCGTTATTGGAATGTCACCTGTTATGGCTGCATCCTTCGCAGTCCCAACCTCTCCGGCGCCCAGGTCCGGTGGCTGGCTGCGGAGCTCCTCGGGTCGCCTTCCAGCCGCGGCAAGGTCCTCCCCGGGAGGGGGGCTGCCGTTCTGCGCCTTCCCACCTCCCGCTTCGGGCTCCTGGGCCGAGGCGTGCGCCTCGCCGCTGCGCTTCTCCCGCGGTGGCTCCAATCCGACGTCGGCAGCGCTGCTCGGCGCTTCAGACAAAGGCTTCGGCGTCTCCTCCTTGATGCACTCCAGGCTGGCAGTCAGAGACCCCGGCATAATCAGACCGGACGGGATCTCCGAGGTTTCCCCCCTTTCCTCCTTGCCGTTTTTGTCTTTTTTATGCCATCGCATGCTGCTGAAGATCCCTTTCAGCCCCTTCTTTTGTCTGCCGCCAGCCCGCTGATCCGCGCTCTCCGCCCTGCCGTTCTCTGGCCTGCCATTCTTCCTCAGCAGGGAGAAGAAGCTGTGCGACTTGGCCACCGAGCTGCCGGCGGAGACTCCGAGGCTGCCGGCCGGTCGGCCCTGCGCCTCCTTGTTCTGCGGGTCGCCGCCGCCCGATTCCTCCTTCTTGCTGCTCTCCAGCACGGCGTCGGCCAAGCCGTCGTGTGTCCGGCTCCGAACCATCCCCGGTTTGCTGGCGCCCTTGCCCTCCCCGCCTTTGCTCCTCACCCCGAAGATGCTCGGCATGGTGCCCCCGGATTTCCTCCTCTTGAACAGTTTGAAGGCGGTTTTGTTAATCCTCCCCGACGGCTGCTCGGCGGCCGGAGGCTCGGCACAGTCGCAATGCGAGTCCATCTCTGCCGCTGCCGCCGCCGCGGCCTCTCCTCCGCCACCGCCCCGGTACCCGGTGCGATCCCTCACTGACAGCCCCGCCGCCGCCGCCGCCCGCCCATCTCCATGGCAACCCGGAGGGGAGATAAGCCGCTTTTCCTCCGCCGCGGGCCTGCGCCAGACCGCCGTCGCCCACTCTGAATCAACCTGAGCCGCCGCAGCTCCGCCGGCAGCACCCCTGCCTCCACCCCTCCCCAAAAGGGCTTACATAACTTAACCCCTCTCCTCCCGTGGCCGGGCGCGCTGCAGCCGCACGGCGCCGGGGAGGCACGCGCCACGGGGGGCGGCGGCCACGCCGCCTGCCCAGCGGCCCTGCAGGGGGTGGTGGAGAGCCAGCCCGCGCACTCTGCGCGGCCGCGGTCCGCCTCCGGACCGCATCGCTGCCTCACGCCACCTCTTCTGCCCCTCTCACGCAAATCTAGGCGCCCTGAGAGGGTGTCGCGGTCCCACAGACGGGCATCCGCGCAGGCAGAGCCCAGCTTTTGTTTACAGGAGCGTTTTGCGTCGCTTCAGTGTTCTCCCGGCACAGTCACACCGCGCTTGAGAGCACAGGCACGGACGCGGTGTGACTCAAAGCACGCGACGTGAAATGTGAAGGAGCAGCAGCAGCGCCGAGAGATAGCGGAGGGTGGTGCGGGAGCACAGGCTGCAGGTGACAATGCACCGTCCCGCAGGGTCAGGCGAGTGAGAACATGGGATATCCACACTGAGCACGAGAGCTAACTACCCCCAGGGTCCGAGGCAAAGGATGCCAAATTCACTTTCCCCCAGGTCTCTCCTTCCACCTCACCAGGACAACACTTGTTCCCGTGTTGCTGTTTCTCCCCAGTGCCCAAGGCCACATATCCCCATTGCTGATGACCAGAGGGGAGCAGTGGCACAAGCTGGGGCACAGCCCAGCCCTCACTCTGCTTACTTCCACGGCAGTGGAGAGAACAGAAGGCCTCACACAAGTCATGTTTCCCAAATCACATCCATGGTGCACTGCCACCAGGGGCAACGGCCAGAAGCATAGATGTGTTGAGGTGGCTGGTGGCACCCTAGTTGCAAATACCTCACGATCTGCAGACCTACCCGAGATGTTAGGAAGGGACAGACCACAAGTTACAGCATATTATTAAGAGCATTGTCCTAATGTTGACAAAATGCCTCACTAGGAAGCCTGTTCCTAGGAAGCCTGTGTGACCACCCTCTTAGTAAAGAAATGTTTCTAATGTCCAGTCCAAACCTCCCCTAGTGGAACTTTGAACCATGCCCACAGAAGCTGTCACTGCATCCCAGAAAGAGCACCTCTCCTCTTCAGGAAGCTGTGGAGAGCAATGAGGTTGCCCCTCAGCCTTCATTTCTCCAAACGAGACAGACGTGGCCAAATTAACCTGCCCTGAGCCACAGACTCGTTAAACATCTTTACCTCGTCTCTCTCTTGAGGCCGCATTATTTTAACTTGGAGGCTGTAGAGCAGACCTGCTTTCAACCAGAGCTGTAATAGTGCATATGCCCTGAAAGCCCAACTCTGCTATGCAGCATTAGTCTGGGCTCCTCAAAACATAAACATTTGTCTGGGTTTTAGTTCTAAATGCAAGTGAGAACCACTAAAGAGAAGTTGTATGTGGGCCTTTTGGCTTGAGGCTAGGTTCTGCTCACTTTGAAGTCAGTAAAACGTCTTGCCATTGACTTCACTGGCTGGAAGAATTAGTTGGGGGAGGGGGGGTACCATCATCAGACATTCATTGCACTCTCCCATGAGAGGAGGTTGAATTATCTGTTGTGAATAATTTATCCAGTGAATTTAGTCCTTTTTCTGTTCATGTCTAAAAAGTGCCATTTGCATTTAAAATTACAAGTGTTCAATAAGAGCAATATGAGCACATCATTCAATTTACAGGTTTCTCTTGCCTTCTGCAGGAGACAGAGGAAAGGACAGACGAGATGGAAGCCAAGATTTTGGCTGGAGGAGGAGTGAGTTATATTTTACAGAGTTCATAAACATGCCCAGCACCCAGAAGCCATGGAGGCAGGAGGTCAGACCAGAACCTTGATCAATAGGTGTGTGTTGCTCTCCTTGACCATGCCTCCATCAATTGTGCTATGTCATGTGTTCCTCCATCACTTGGTAATATTTCTGCTCTTTATACAGATGAGGTAGACTTGATTTAAAAAGAGAAAACAGCAAATATTGTTGTGCAAACACAAATACACAGAACCAGACATCCTTTGGAAATATGAAAGAACAAAATTTGGTTGTGTCTTGGGGAAAAGTAAGCAAAAATACTAGTAAGACAAACTTGGGCATGTGGCTGAACTTACCAATTTTTGCACTTTCATACTGGTGCTTTGCTACATTTCATCAGTCTTCTGCATTTCACAAATTCTTCTTACAAGTATTGAGCCCAAAGGAAGGAGATACAGAGATAAAGGCAGAAGAGAGATGGCTTAATGCTTCACAGCTGTATGGAACAGAAAAGTCATTGTGCCCTCTTTTCTTCTGTGCGAGTATGTGCAGCCGTGGTGGAAGGGGTGGACTTTCACCGCATTTGTTTCAATCAGCTTAAACTCCAAGAGGAAAGTGACTTGAGGTCAATCTGAAATTACTATTTTAAATGTGTTTTAACAATTTGGTTGTTTGGTTTTTTTTTTTCCTACTTATTTAGTTTCAATTGTTTCTGCACGTTTTAAAAGGTAATTTAGATAACACTGAAGTACCTCCGGAAATGGATACTCTAAAATGAAACAGTAAAGCACTGAATTTTGAAAGTGGCAAATAAAGCATGCTAATTTTTTATCTTATTTTAAAGAAAAATATTTTGTTTTAATCTGAAGACATCCATGGATCCATCGTAAATTCATGACATGCTTTGGTCAACCAGCCCTTGCAGGGCTTAACAAAAAAAGCTTTAGACAAAATGTTCATGTGGTGGTTTGGGTGTCTCCCGCACACCACCACCCCCCCCCCCACTTTAGAATTCACCCAGACTAGACTCAGCCGGCTCTGGAAATATGAATGAAGCTTATATTTACAGCTGGCACAATATACAAGCAGATATTTACAGTATATACAGATATAGACAGAAATATACAAGGTAAAAAGGTAATACAGAAACACAATTCCCCTCTCAGAAACCTGAGTCCCCAGGAGGGGCTCTCAACCACCCCTCACTTTCCCCCTACCCCTCTCAACCTTACCCCAGTCCCAAGGAAGAATGGAGGTTCGGCCAGAGGGTTTAAGAAGCAAGGTGGATCAGCCAAAGCAAATGGAGGGTGAGGTTAGAGAGTAAGATGGAGTTCAGCCAGCAGCCCCAGCTCCCCAGCAGGTGAAGTGCTCAGAGCAAAGCCCAAAGCGAAAAGAGCAAGTGAATTTATGTTTTGCTTTTCCTTTCTACACATCTCAGCAAGACCATGAGCGAAGTAGACATCACCATTGTTTTCATTTCACAGCCTGTGATCTAGTCCTTATCACCAAAACATTCTAGCTAGCTTCAAACTAGCACAGTTCACTAACTTCTAAATGAAGAAGAGCAAAGCTGGAAGGCAATTATATACATGCAGAGTATCTCTTGCATCTAGGGATGTCTGGACACCTGAGTGCTCTGTGATCAAGAAGGCTGGAAGAAAATGTTCTCTGTCACATCCATTGTGCTCATGGAACTTCACAGAGAGAGCTGTGTGGCATTCACTTGCCCTTTTGTTTCTCCCCACTTTTGTCTGGGATGTCCCCTGGAAGCAAATGGCACAGTGTCATCTTTTCAAAACTGTGAAGGGATCATCTGTGGGAACTGCCTTCCAAGGTAAGCAAGAGTGGTTTCTGATAAAGGACAGTGAGAAGCTGGATAAAATGGAGACAGAGACATTTCCTGCCATTTATTCTTGTTTTACTTTCAAGGAAGCTCACACAAAGTCTCTATGCAAGCAATACCTTATTTATTATTTTATTCAGAGATTTAAAACTCAGTCCTTTGAATTGTGGTAGGGATTTCTTTATGGCTTTCATTCTTCTCTGTAGATCTGAAATGGAAGTCTGCTTTTCAGTTCTTTATGGTGAGGGTGACAGAGCACTGAAACAGGCTGCCCAGAGAGGCTGTGAAGTTTTATTCTCTGGAGACTCTAAACCCATCTAGATGTGTTTGTGTGCAGTCTGCCCTAGGTGATCCTGCTTCAGCTGAGGGGGATTAGACTCAGTGACCTCTGGAGGTCCCTTCCTGCCCCTAACATTCTGAGATTCTGTGATTCTGTGGCAGTGAGAAGTGTCATAACTGTCTTCCTGGCAAGGGGGAAGAAAGACTGACAAAGTGAAAACAAGTGAGGAGTGCTAATTTAAAAGCACCAAGAGACTCTATAGTAGCTGGAAGCTCCTGATGACTTGCAGAAAAGATACAATAGAGCAGCTTTGGTGGGAAAGCTGTTTTTACCACATCTCTGGCTTAGACCAAGAGGCATCTGACACAGTGGAAGAGATCCCATGCCAAGCTGCACAGCACAGCCACACCAGCAGGTTTATCCCAGCTGAGCACAAGATTGAAAAGGGTCAGGAGGAGAAATACTTTCGAAAGTAGATTTTTCTTATCTTGAGAATGAATATGGATGAAGAAAAACAGACAAGAAATGACAAAATCACTGAGAAAAGATGATTTAAAAAACACTTTTAAATAGAAATTAAGGACTTTGAGGTGAGAGCTATCTTCTCCTTGTTCCCTAGATTTTGGTCTGCTTGTTGAAGGTTACCATCACAGATCTATCTCTCTGCCTTGGCTCCACCACTAACCTGTGCTGTGCTCCTTAGGAAGCCACTGCTTGGCTTCATTTCAGCCAAAGGTGCCTGCTGCAAAGACCCACAGGCACCACAGTCCTATCCCAGCCCTGCTCCCTGTGGAATACTGTGGCCAGGGTGGTACCCCCAGAGCTGGAGCCATCATGTAGAACAGCAGCAACTATAATGACAAACCACCCACAAGAACCTCACCCTGCATTTCTCCTGTGATTACACCAGGCAGATCCTCTCAGTTCCACTGGAAACAGCAACAGATGGCTCAAAATGAAAACTGAATAAAAATCCTAAGATTCAACAAGTATGAATTAGTGATGGAAGTGGCAGCTAGCAAACACCTTGTTCCTTATTTTCACAGAATCACAGAAATATTCAGGTTGGAAAACACCCTCAGGATCACCAAATCCAACCAGTAACTCTACAAGGTTCACCCTAAACCATATCCCCAGGCACTACATCCAAATGACTTTGAAACACATCCAGGGTTGGTGACTCAATCACCTCCCTGGGCAGCCCATTCCAATGTCTACATTTTGACAGAAGCCCCAGAGTTTTTTGGTGTTTTGAGGCTGCCTTATGTGCAGAATGGGAGCACTGAGCACAGGATGGCAGGACAAAGTTATCTGAAAATCTCTGCAGGAGTTTTTCACTCCATGCTTCATTTCTGAGTACCTTCAGTGAGTCCTGAGATTTAGGAGCATCTCTCTTAACGCAGTAGCCAGGATATGCTCAGTTTTAGATCAGAGCTACCAATTTTCTGCTGAAAACGTTTTCTTTTAAATCATTTTTTAATTTGCTGTTGTTGTTACCATTCTCTAGAACTGTGGTTCTACCATCACATGTACTAGGGTATATATATGTATATATATAATTCATGGGGCTTGAAGAAGCAGCATCAGTTTAAAACTAATAGGTCTTGCTAATGACAAGCACTGAATCTACATGGCAGAAAGTGAATCACAAATATTGCATCTAGACCTCAGATAGTAATGGGAGAAAGTCAGCAGGCATTTAAAAAGCCCTAGGTAATTACTATGCCATAGTCTGGAACTTAAGGATGAGCATGGAAAGGCACAGAGCAGTAATAGATTCATATGGAAACTGGGCCCACTACCTGTAAAGTTGCTTCAAACACCAGAGGTTCTTCTTGCAGAGTTGAGTGTGCTACTGCACAAATAAACTCTTTTATGCATTACAGTACCAGGAAATAGAAAAGATGCTGTTTACTGGATTACAAAATCAATGGGCTCATTAAGGAAGATGCAAGTAATTGTCAGATCTCTGCTGACACCTTAAGATCAGCTTAGGGAAGCACTAGAACTATTAAAAAACAAAAACAAAAACAAAACAAAAACAAACAAACAAACAAAAAACCCAAACAAACAAACAAAACACACACCACCACCCCAAAAAAAAACCAACAAAGCCCCCCCCCCCAAAAAACCCCAAAACTTAGAGAGAACAGCTAAAACTGGGGTGGGGGGTGTGTCAGAAAAAAGAAAGGGGATTAAAGAATCCCTCTTATTTTCCATTTGAGCCTTCTTGCTGTAACACTCATCAGTGAGAAGTGCCTGCTTGTACAGATATAGGGGAAAAGCACCTGGATTTCTAACATTCTCCTCTTCCTTGCTTTTGCCTCTCAACATATCCATGTCTTCTAGCACTACTTATTTCTTTCTTCCTTCTGCAGGTCATGAAGCAGCAGCTAGGATCTCCTTGGGGCCGTTTTCTTTGTTACTCCTTCTATTTTCCCAAGTCAGACCATTTTCCACATCTTCTTCTGCAAAACAGACCCTACAGCTGCAGAGGCATAAAAAGCAGTAGTTCAGCATGTTCAGAGCATGATGACCCTTACTCTCAGGCAGCTCAAACTTGAACACATCTCAGGGTTGTTAAAGGAATCTAAAAGACACAGTATGTGGAAGAAAAAGAATGGCAAAGTAGAAGATGAGGGAAAGAGGTTATTCCCTACACTCTGTCAGATTGTCATCTCTACACAGGTTTCACACTCACCAGAAACTGCTGATTAACACATGAAAAACTATTCCTGGTATCAGTGCAAAGTACAGAGGGCAAAGATCATCATGACTGAGAGATGTGCATGTCCCTGTAAGTGTGTCTGCAATCTCCTGGGATGTAATCAACTGTCATTACTTTGATTTATTGGCTGAAGAGCTGAAATACTGGGAGTTGTAGTGAGCAGAAGACCTCTTTCTCAAAATAGAGAACTGGGCTCTATTTTCAGAAAATTATGTCTCCATCCCACAAACTTAGAAAATTTGAGAGTGCCTGGTGCATGAATGCACAGCTTAAGTAACCCAAATGTCCTCTAATTCTCTAAGAAATCACACCAAACAAGAGCTGAGGAACACACTCTTGAACAGGCAAATGATCATGCCCTTCTGCAGCATAAATGTGAAGTTAAAACAAAAACAACAAACCACTCACTGACTTTTCAAGTATATAAACACTGGTCCGGTTCAGTCAAAATGGGAGGAAGCTCCATTTCATGAGCCTGGAAGATTGTGTATTAGACCAGGAACCTGCTAGTGAGGACTTTATGAAGAGGAATATTTCATATTCTCACCAATGACATCCTTGAAGGCCAACAATACCTTCTCATATGAAAAGAATCCTGTGGACACTGAGACTTTCTTTTACTCCTGTCAAACCCAGCATCTCTTCTAGGTGCAATTTTATGGGGGAAAAAAATAGAGATGTTTGGATTGAGTAAACAAATCATGTGGTTTCTGAAATGAAATAAACAATCTGAGCTGAGAAAAGATGGAGTTACAGGGGTTTGATCAAGACTTTTGCAGGTTTCTTGGTGTTGAAACAGCTTTTCTGCTTAGATGGCTTGTGTTCTGCTGTTTTAAAAAGGAAAACAGGAACATAAGAGTAAGCCTACCAAAATGAAACAAAACATGAGTTTGCCCCAAAAGAAAATAATGGAATGTTTTCCAGTTCAGCCAACAGACTGAAAAAATCAATTGCCTGCATTTGATCTCTGTGTTTTCCAACTATTCTTCCCAATGCAAAACAAAAGGATTATGGAGAAATAAGGAAGCAAATAAGAAACTGAAAGGGAGGGAGGTCACATCTGTAATTTGTCTTAAAGCTAAATGCAAATTAAAAATGCAGGCAGTGCATGTAGTCCCCCAAGGGACAGATTTGCTTCTAATTAATAATATGTTAGTGCCCTAACCCTCTGCATTAAAAAAGCCCGACCATCTAAATTAATCCTGCTGTAACATTGTGGCTAGAACCTCTAAGAATTAACTCAGCCCAATCCCAGATTTACTTGCACTTTAATTACAGGAAATGTGAAGAGTTTCTTTTCTTCCACATACTGAACTAAAAAGACAAATGTAAAAACAAATATATATATATATATATATATATAAACAAACCCAAAAACTAACCAGAAAATCCTGTCAATATGTTACTTTGGGGGTTATTTATATACAGCTATTAACTTTCTTCTTAATAATTTGTTATTAGTTCATCAATAATTTGGTGACAGTTAGTTATAGATAAATTGAAAGTTTGACTGCAGGAATGCCCTGTCTTACTTTCCCTCTTCCTTCTTTTCTCAGTGTGTACAAAGCAACCAGCCCTTCGGCTGAACATCAGCTAGAGTTTGGGTGTCAGCACTGGAGTAGCTCGTGGAAGCGTTTGGGCTCAGGTGAAAGGACTTACAGGCCAAATGTGAAAGAGGGAAAAGAAACCTGTTATGGAGGCAGGAATTAATTTGGCCGACTCAGGAATTTACAAAAATAGAGTTATTTTCCCGAAAACCCACCCCCAAAACTATATACAGAAGCTAATTTAGATTGAATTAGCAGGTTCCTAGTAGGTTGAGAATATCTACACGGATGCCAGAGGCAGACTTGACTAATTTTGAAGTCAGAAGTTGGAAAAGGCTTGAGCTATTAAATATAGCCTTCCCCACTATAAAATAAGGCTGTGCCCAAAGCTACTCACAATCAGAAGCACGCTGGCTTGAAAGGAAGGGTGATTCAAATCGCTTGTGCCTTCGGGTCTTTCAGAAGTCTCCGAGGGTTGTTAAGGAGCTATGAAGCTGCACAATGCGGGAATGCTTAAGGTGAAGTTGTCCTTCGGAGCTTGTCTTTGGAGCAAGAAGTGGCTCCGTATGTAGAAGCCATCCAGGCGGGGAGGGGGAGGGTGAGAACTCCAAGGCAAGAATGAATGCCACGGCAGGAGCACCCCAAGGCGGGGACCCCAAGGTGGGAAGTCCCCCCAATATTTATACCCTTCCTAGACAAAGAGCTGAGTTACCACTTCCTAGGCGCGAAGACCACAGCCAATCCCCAGCCGAGTCCAGCGCGGACCCAGCATGGGGCACCCCTCGTGCTGGAAGGGTCCCTTGCTACCCCCCTTCACGCCTGCAGGGCAGTGGGGGGGACAGGTCTTTTCGAGCCTTTTTCCTCTCCCATTCAAACCACAGAGGGAGAGGAATTTTGGGGTATACAGGACACTCCAGGACAAAACCTCAGCACATGTGAAACACACAGGCTTTGAGGGAATTACTGAAAAGCTTTGGGACTAAATCTGGGCCTTGGAACATGGTGGGAGAGGGGAGAAATAGTTGTGATTTTCATTAAGCTAAGTTTCCAAAACAGAATTCACCACCAGGTTTACTTTCAGAAGCTCCAAAAATACAAATACTTTTATATAAGCTCATTTTAAGCAGCTAGACACTATGTATTTTGTATTTTAAACAGAGTATGTCTCAGCAGTTTCCATTTTTTTTTTTTGCTGTACAAAACTAGGCCATGCCTTGCAAACTTGTGGGAACCACAGGTTTCCACCTGTTTCAAACCAAAGGGTAGGTTTCATCTCCCCATGCTTTAACAAGCTGCAGGTAAACAGCTGCATCCCAGCTAGTTAGCCTAAATTCCCTTTCTCTAATGTGGCAAAAAGACAGGTATTCTTAGGGTCCAGTTTATTTGACCTGCTTTACATGTTAGCTTAAGGGTGGATGAGGTACATCTTACCCTTAAAGGTCTGAGCCCACTTAAATGTTCAGAGGAAAACATGCAAGTTTGCTCAGATCAGCTGATCTCAGCAGGTCTGGATTTCAAGTTGTTTCCAAACCTTCTTTAAAATATCAGCCAACGTTTTCCAGCTTTCAGTTTTTCCATTTGGGAAAGACTTTGCTATACAGAAAAAGTATTTTCCATCATCTCTAATGCAAACATTTTCATTGCTCAATGTATGTGCACATGGCAATGCCTATTTCTTGCACCACGATTGCTATTAAAGCGGTCAGGAGTTTGCAGAACTGGGATGCTGGTCAAAGTTACACCATGGGAAAGGCTTGATAGAGATTAGATTTTGAGTGCATCAATCCCTCAGACCTGCCAGAATTTCTAAAGAAGCCTGACCCGTCCTGTTCTTTCTAAAAGTCATGCCTTGATACACATCAGTGAACTCGTTAGTTGGAGGCAATCGTAAGGACACTGGTAGCTTATAGAGAAGCACACAATTCATTTCCCACGCAGCACTTCCACTGATCTCTTTTTAATACTGGTCCTTGACACCCTGCTCTCAGTGAAGAGCTTTGTGTGGTACACACAATACAAACAACACCAGAGGATTTTTTCCAGAGGGCTATATTTGACAAGAGCTGCTGCTCTGACAGCAGATCAATTCCAACCGAATGTCAGCTAAAGGACAGCTTTTCGGTTCTCTTTTTTTTTCATCACTAAGAAAAATGAAGTAATGGGTGTTCATTTATGACAATTCTACTAAAACATCTAAAGAGCACTGTTCAGCTTAAGAATAGATAAGTACCAAGAGGAATAATCACTGTGGCTTCCACTTCTGCTCTTTTTCTTGATCACATAAAACAGATGTCCAGAACAGAATCTTTTTCACAAGAAAGTTTGTGAGAAGCATATGATTAGGTCCTTTGTGTGGGCTGATAGAGTACCTGGGATGCAGAGCAAGTATCTCCCCAGCCCCTTGGGACCTGAAGGGCTCCTCTCAGTGGTGTTTCCACATACAGCAGCTGAGTTCAGTATCTACCAAGGACAACTGCAAAACTCCCACCAAGCTTCACAGTGCTGGATCAGGGCCAGAAGGAGACAAAGTGGAAACCAGCATCACAGGTTTGCCTGGTGTCACTGGCTGCTTGGGTAAAGCCAGGGTATATCATCCCCCTGCTTCCAGCAAAGTCCAGTTAGAAAGCCATGTGCCCATCCAAAAGATGTCATGAGCATCAGACGGGATAGTTAAGATCATCCAGTCCTTTTCCTGGAGTTTTCCTGTGGAGCTCCACAAAAATAGGCTGACAGGTGGTCACAGAACTTTCTCTGAACTTGTAGATTACCAGACCAGAAGAAAGCATCCCATGACTGTCAAATTTGCAGTCTTGGAAGACACATGTATCTCTATGACCAGCCTATCCTTTTACTTGCTCAGTTGATGACACACAAGCACACACACGTGTACATATCTAAAACCACAGAAGTTCCAAAACATTTTATTCGGACAGATTCTTCTCATTTTCACACTCTGCTCTTCTTCAAACATGCCTAAGAGTTTACTCTCTCAAGACCAACTCTGTATTAATTTTATGAAGTTCAGTTGTATCTATGAAATAGTAATGGGGATAAACAGACAGCATCCTTCAGTAACACTTATCTCAGATCAATTGATAATCCCCTGTCAGGATGATTGCTGTCAAAACCAGGACAAGCAAAGGCATTTTTCATTCCCACCATTGCAGCTGTTGTCTTTTTCTGTTAGCCCAATTAAGCAAAGCAAAAAGGAGTACCACCGCATCCGAGCCAGTTTGCCTTAGGATATAAATTGTCATCTTGTATTTGTCCATAGCCAACACTGCAAGAATAACAAAGCGATGCCATAAAACTCAACCACTGTGCTGAAAACACAAAGGGACCATTTTCCCCCCTCCAACTCAACATGGCATCCAGCCATGATGCCCCATGACAGGCGCCAGCCCTCTCTCAGCCCAGCAGACAGCAGGGCTGTGCACAGCCACCCTGTATCTCCTGCAGCCTGGCCTGTGCCCATGCTGCCAAGGGTTGGGGCTCAGCCTCACTCAGTCTGAGCCCAGCAGAATCAGATTCTTTCTCACCACCACTCCAGAGCTGAGAGGTTTTGCTAGGTGCCTTCATGAAAGCTGTTTGACTTGCTTCACCTCTCCTCTATGCTTGGCAGGAGAGGATCTTACACCTTTCATCTTGGAAAGTGGGAGGGGATCAGTAATTTTCTAGTGCTGTTAGCCAAGCCCCTCCTGGAAATGAGCTGATGCAATTATTGTAGAAGAGTAGCTGGCTTCTGGCAACGAGTGCCAAAAGAAGTGCATCACCCTTGTGGCTTGTTGTCTACATGGCAGGACACCCTGTTGTGTGCTGGATTGTCACATGTAATCTATGCAAATGCAGTCATTAGCTTTAGCAGATGTTTTTTATCGTGCTGCTTCAAAACTGAAAAAGGATCAGCAGGGATTTTTGGTTTGTTACCTAGATTTTGAGGAACAGAATAAATTGCAACCTGTTGCTAATGTGAACACATGCTTCCTGGTACATATGGCTGTGCATTTCTTTCTACATTTCTGTACATTAGAACATTTTATTTACTGCTTTTTGTTTTCTTGACATGCTTTTTAACAAAAATCCTCATGACAGCATTAGGAGAGTAAGTTTGTGTTTATTATATGCCTGTGACACATGGAGACAGATACCTTATCAAGACATCAAAGCAAAGAATCAATGTTGGCAGCAGATTGAAGTTCTTCATTCCTGGGCAGTGCCTCTCATTTACAAGATGCCCTTTTGCTCTCCTTAGGCTCATTCGCCTCAATTAGGTACCTATGACACACATTAGAGAAGTGGGCAAGGCAGTTTGGATGAGGCACCTATGACACATATTAGAGAATTGAGCAAGGTAGTTTGGATGCAGACACTTGGTTTGGGAGGGGGAGGGTTTAATGACACAAATGCAGGCCATTTTGTGCCTGTTGTCCTATTAAAAGTCAGGGCCCTGTGCAAAGAAGATATAACCTCAGTGTCCTTTTTCTGAGCCATGGTCAGGCCATGAGAGCTCCAGAAGCACAACAGCCATCTGATTACAATAGCTCGTGGTGGGAATTGAGGCTGGAGCAGGAACCAAGGCAAAACTAACATCAAAGAGGCAAGAAAGAGGGTGAAGCTGAACTAAGAGGATTTGCTGAGGTCTGTGCCAGGGAGCCCCTGGAGCAGCTATATGGCTGCAGGCGGTGCCGGGTACCACTAGTCTTCACTGCTCCCGTGACCATACAGGCAGCTTCTTCTCAACGGCACAGCAGTGGCCCTGCTGAGGTGGCACTGGGCTCCTTGCTTAACTTCCCTACGCTCTGCAGCTGCTCAGCCAGGGCTGCCTCAGCAAGGTGCAAGGAGAGGGCAGGGGGGGGCTTGGGAGCCGTAGAAAAGGGGAGAAGGGAGCAGAGAGCTTCAGCAGAGCTCTGCACCCCATAGCCCTCCACATCAGCTCCTGAGCATGAGCCCACACCCGTGGCTGTGGAAGAGGGCATTAGGCTGCACTGCGGTAATTAAAGTGTGGATTCTGCATGTATCTCCTGGATTTTCAAATGTGAACCAGTTTAACTGAGTTTTAATTAAAGCTGTTGTGAATCGGCTTAAATCCGTGCTCCTTCAGTGCTCCAGGAAGATATTAACTGCAGGGCCAAGATGCTATCTCATGCGGCCAGGAGGGTTTGAGCTGGTTAATTGTCAGAGGCGTGTGAAAACCTAAACATGCTGACCCAAATGCAGCTCTTCTTAAGGACTCAACTCGGCGTCCTTGGAAATCAGTAAGCCAATTGCTCTGGGAATGCAGTTCCACAAAGACTCGAGGCATCTAGCCTTGCAACTCTGTCCCAAATGCAAAGTACACTCTCTTTGTTTTCTCCAACAGAAATCAATAGCGTTGTGTACCCTAAACAAACTCAACCATGCCAAAATACTTGGTTGCACAAATAGAAGGGAAAGAAGATGACCAAATCACATCAATTAACTCCTTTACTGAACAATTGGAAAGCACTTAGACAGTGATGGCAGAGCAAATAAAATACATAGAGCAGAACATAGTAGCACAGAGCACTAATGCAGATTTGGTAGGACTCCAGCATCTGATTTACCATTTGCACTGCAAATATGGCAAAGCATTTTAAGAGAATGGTGGGGTTTTTTTTTCTATTAATTATTTATAGTATTGATAAGGTACCTCTTTTTTTTTTTTTTTGGTATGATGAGCATTATGGATATTCAATTATAACAAAGCATTACAAACTAGTTGCTTCCAGCTAGGGAGAAAGATTTCCAGAGAAATTTCTCTTAAAATCAAAAGTAAAAAGTCATTGACAGTAAGAAAATATATTAACCTGCTACCAAATGACAGAGTATAGTATCCTCAAGAGGTTTCTGGAAATTTCAGGTATCTTAGCATCAGAAAGTAAATTATTATCTTGTAATAAGGTGTCTGTGCATAGCCTTTCACGTTTATTTTGCACTTAATAAGAATTAAAGACAAAAAGAATGATCAGGATGCTCTTAAAATGGCAGGGAGCAAAAATCAAACAGTTCTATCTGAATCACAGAATCAACCAGGTTGGAAAAGACCTCCAGGATCATCGAGTCTAACCTATCACCTAACCCTTCTAATTAACTAAACCATGGCGCTAAGTGCCTCAGCCAGCCTCGTTTTAAACACTTCCAGAGAGGGTGACTCCACCACCTCCCCAGGCAGCCCATTCCAACGGGCAATCACTCTTTCCATGAAGAATTTCTTCCTAATGTCCAGCCTAAACCTGCCCTGGTGCAGTTTGTGACTGTGTCCTCTTGTTCTGTGACTGGGTGCCTGGGAGAAGAGATCTGCCTTCATTTCACACTGGCAACATGTTTTTCGCTCTCCTTGTTTGAAAGAAAAAAGATTAGAACATGACACTAGAAATCTCTTTTCTGTGTGGTTCTCTTTCCTGAGAGCCTCCTGCTATGAGCAATAGGTGGACAATCATACTACTGTGCTAAGTTATATAGGCAGGGCTTTAAAATGCAGTTACTTTTATACCATATCTGTAACACTACAATCAAGCAAAACCCCAGGGATCTGGTTGTATATGGACAGCACTTGTCAGACATACAGAAAGATGCACTTGCCAGCTGTTTACATCAACACATTTTCGAGTGAGAAGTATGGATCCAGATAACGCATAAACCACAACTTGGATGCCTACATTTGCATTTAAAAGTCTTGATAAACAGCTAAAAAAAGGCACCAAAAATCAAGTCAAAATTCAAAAATATCAGTGGACTTAACTCAGAGCTCAGCCAGGCCCTGCAGAGCCTGAACCAAAGACTGAACAGAGCAGTGAGGCTACACATTTTGGTGTGGGGATGCTGAAGAGGGTGACTGGATACACTGCTGTCAGCACTGAGGCAAACATTCATACTTACCAGTTTGGGGTCTTCACACAAAGAGGAAGACTGAGTTTGCCTGACATGTAAAAAGGATATTACTGATTCTTTGAATAGATACTACTGAATTTTAGAAAGTACTGACTTCACACGTATCACATAATGGTTTTTGCCTTTAAAGACACCACTATTAGAGATATACAGACTCCATGTAGCCAGCAGTGGTTGCTGAAAGGTGTTTTTCCTGTCTCTGTAGTTGTTTAAGCAGTGTTCTGTAAAAACTTTACTGAGAATTTCCTGAAGAGACTAAAACTACCAGAACAGTTTAATCCCTGCTTGTTTTACCTGCATTTCTAAGCCTCAAAATGATTTAATTAGTAGCCAGTACCACAGCGTGTGTTGATGACTGTACTATTAAGACAACCATTTGTTAAATCAGGCTTATTAAAAAAAAAAAAAAAAAGAAAGGCAAACCTTGTTTGCTCTGGTCCAGCCCCCAGCCGTTGTGTTTGTGACACAGTCCTACTTCTGAGCGTAGTTTTTTTCAGTTTCTGTATCCGAGGACTGCAGATATTTGAAATTCTTTCTGTTGCTGCTCTAGAATACAAAGTGTATCATAAACTGCTGTCATCAAAATGGATGTTTTGTTGTTTTCCATACATCTATGAATAACTTTACCGAGCCCTGGGACAAAACTAGTGATCTCTCCTGAGATCTTGCAGATGCTAGGAGATGCTGTATGCTGGCATTGATCCATATGAGTAGATATGATCCCACATTTCCCAAGGACTCGCCTTGCCAGCAACATTTTCACTTTTGGAAATGTCAGCTGCTAATTTCATTCACAGCAAATGACACAAAACTTAGTTCTGCACTGGGGAGAAACAACAGGCTGGGAGGTGATCTGCTGGAAGGCAGTCCTGTGGAGAGGGACCTGGGGGTCCTGGTGGCTAACAAGTTACCCATGGCACAGCAATGTGCCCTTGTGGCCAAGAAGGCCAATGGGATCCTGGGGTGTATTAGGAGGAGTGTGTCCAACAGATCAAGGGAGGTTCTCCTCCCCCTTTACTCTGCCCTGGTGAGACCTCATCTTGAATACAGTTTTGGGCTTCCCAGTTGAAGAGGGTCTGGGATCTGCTGGAGAGGGTCCAGCAGAGGGCTGCGAGGACGATTAGGGGACAGGAGGGCATGGCTTATGAGGAGAGGCTGAGGGACCTGGGGCTTTTTAGTCTGGAGAAGAAAAGATTTAGAGGGATTTGATAAATGTTTATAAGTATCTGAGGCTGACCAGGAGGGGGAGGGCAGGCTCTTTTCACTTGCTCTCTGTGATAGGACAAGGAGCAATGGGTGTAAGCTGCAGCAAAAGAGGTTCTGCCTCAACACAAGGGGGAACTTCTTTACTGTAAGGGTTCCAGAGCACTGGAACAGGCTCCCCAGGAAGGTCATGGAGTCTCCTCCTCTGGAAACTCTCAAGGCCTGTCTGGATGTGCTCCTCTGTGATCTGTGTTAGATAGGATTGTCCTGCTCTGGCAGGGGGGTTGGACTCGATGATCAATTTGGGTCTCTTCCAACCCCTGACATCCTATGATCCTATGAACTCCCAGACAACTCTCATGCTTAGCATGATATCTTCTCAAATTTCTTCCACATTCTTCTTAAAATCTGCACAAAGCTGTAGAATTTAGCATGAAAGATAACCACAGTAGACATCTTCCCCACTTCAGTGACAGAACAGTCATCAGTCACCTTAGAATGGCTATATGTACATGAAGGACACTGGTTTATGCCAGTCTTACTGCCATCACTGCAGAGAAATATTTGTGTCTGATTATGTAAAACTTTGCTATTGAAATATTAAATGCACTGCTTACTTGGGAAAGTGCCTGATCATCTGAGTCATGGAAAGAGGGACCAGAGTGGTGTTGGCTTTGCAGTTACCAATTACAACTGATGAGCTAGTTCACCAGTTGCTGATCTTCTACTGATCTTCATCTCATAATTTCCTCTTGCTGTTAAAAGGTGACGTCATCAAGAGTGGAATCTGGACTGTGGGAACTGGCTGAGCTTCACAAGAATTTCCAGGTAAAACCTCTTCACCTGATTTCTGTTTCAGATCACTTTCTTATCTACTGCCATTTCTCAGCTGTGTCCCTTAAAGATTCCTTGAGGGAAGAACATATCCTCTAAAATTAGGTATCCTTGGTAGTCTTCAAAGGTTGAGCAAAACACAAGTGATTTATTCACTTCTTCCAACACATGGAGATCAGAGACATTATGTTCAACATCATTTTTAAACACAGACACTCCATATTCTTGTCCTCAAAAGTAGCACACACCGTTATTTCTTTGAGGCAGTAAAGAAAAAAACAGGAAAGGACAAGGGCTTTTGGGGACCACCTCCAGGAGCAGAGGATAAAATGCAGTGCTTAAAATGGGCCTTTAATAGAAAAGGAATAAGAGCAAGAGACAACCAGGAATAACAAGTGAAGGGCAGGAGAGAACAGCCTAGTGTGTGACAGAAGTGTGACTAATGGCTAGACCTCACAAAAGGTGCAGACATTAAACAGATGGGCTGGAAAGTCAAGTGAAAGGCCAAAACAGCCACACTGCAATGCAGTCCCCCAGCCACATTGGTTCTCTCTGAAAAGGGCATCAGAAGCCCTTAGAAATGAAGCAGCTCATGTGCAATGCACATGTGCACATATGCATATATCTCTTGCTTGAGGATATGATTGATGGCCATGTGTGATTTCATAGAATCATAGAATGGTTTAGGTTGGAAGGGACCTCAAGGATCATCCAGCTCCAACCCCCTGCCATAGGCAGGGACACCTCCCACTAGAGCAGGTTGCTCAAGGCCTCATCCAGCCTGGCCTTAAACGTCTCCAGGGAGGAAGCATCCACAACCTCCCTGGGCAACCCATTCCAGTGTCTTACCACCCTTACTGTAAAGAACTTCCTCCTAACATCCAGTCTAAATCTCCCCTCTTCCAGTTTAATCCCATTCCCCCTCATCCTGACATTACTAGACCATGTAAATAGTCCCTCCCCAGCCTTCCTGTAGGCTCCCTTCAGATACTGGAAAGCCACTATAAGGTCTCCTCGAAGCCTTCTCTTCTCCAGGCTGAAGAGCCCCAACTCTCTCAGCCTGTCCTCATAGCAGAGGTGCTCCAGCCCTCTGAGCATCTTCGTGGCTCTCCTCTGGACCCACTCCAGCAGTTCCATATCCTTCTTGTGTTGGGTGGTCCAGAACTGCACACAGTACTCCAGGTGGGGACTGACGAGAGCAGAGTAAAGGGGGAGAATCACCTCCCTTGCCCTGCTGCCCACACTTCTCTTGATGCAGCCCAGCACAGGGTTGCTGTCTGGGCTGCATGTGCACACTGCAGGCTCATGTTGAGCTTTTCGTCAGCCCAGACCCCCAGGTTCTTTTCCTCAGGGCTGCTCTCCAGCCATTCACCACCCAGCCTGTATCTGTGCCTGGGATTGTGCCGGCCCTTCAGGACACAGAGAGTCAAACTTCTGTGTTTATGGCAAAAAATTTCATTTAAAATACAGAATTGCTAATTTTTCTAAGTGGCAAACACTCAGAGAGTCAACAAAGGAATTCACAAGAACTCAGTGAAAAATGAAACCTCAAACCTAAGAGCTGCTAGCTGATGAGAGCAGCCTGGAATTATTTTTCTCAATCAGTTAAATTTGTGATTTTGCTTTCCCATAACTGGTTGGTTGGTTAGGTTTTGGTGAGGGTTTGGTTGATTGGTTGTAAAAATACAAAACAAAAGTAATATCCTTAAATCTTTAAATCTTAACAGAACTATTGAATGTCAAAACTTTTAGTTTATATTGCTTTTTTAATTTCAGCAGTTTTGTGGGAGAGCACAGGCACATCATTTCGGTACTCAGGTTTCTGTTTCTCCAGCTATTCAACATGTTATTCACAAGGTAAACTAGTGTTTTAATGATAACATAGTTTCCTTAAACTGATAATGCTGTGCAAGTGGAAAAAATAAGTAGTATGAGACCTCCTGATAGAATCATAGAATGGCTTAGGTTGAAAGGGACTTCAATGATCATCCAGTTCCAATCTCGTGCCGTAGGAAGAGACACCTCCCACTAGAACAGGTTGCTCAAGGCCTCATCCAACCTGGCCTTGAACACCTTCAGGAAGGGAACATCCACAACCTCCCTGGGCAACCCATGAAACTCACTGCAGATGTGGCTGTAGAAAGCCATTCACTTTTCTTTACTAGAGAATTTGTAGGTTAATGTACTGAGACTTTTTTTTTCTTGTGCTTATTGGTTCCATCTATGTGAGAGACGTAGGAGGCAGTGTCTGTGTCTTGCTTTCTCTGTACAGAAATACAGTCTATTCCAACACAGTTTTGGTATTTCTCTTAGCTGATGTAAGGCTGTGCCTATTTGCCCTTGATTATGCACTTAATTAGGTCTACAATATTCCATAATAAATCTCTTAAGATCTGAAATGGAGATAAGTTCTTGTTAGGATTCTCAGTTTACTTATCTTTTTTTACTGTATGGAAGAGCCCATGCATTTATTTCAGACATACTGATAACTTTTTTGTTGTTGCCCTACTTCAAATATTCCTTCCAACATTTCCAATCAATATGTAAAAACTTTGGAAATCTGGGGGAAAAAGGGCTGCTAACAATATCCTAGAAAATTTCTTCCACCAGCAGGTTCCCTGCATGCCCTTTGCCCCCACTGAAGCAAAAGAAAAAATAGCCTGCATGATCACTGCTGCAAATTTCCCTTCCTTCCACCCCAGCTCCCAGTCTGAATGTGCTTTGTCTAGGCTGCTGCTTTGATGTTGTGTCAGGCAGCTTTGAAACAATAACTTGAAGATAGCATTAAAGACAGCCAAGGGTAAAGCATCAAGCTGCTACTGTGCAATTTGTGGAGAAATGCCATGGCTTTGCAGGGAAGCTGAGGATGGCCACATAAGCCCTCAAATTCAAAACCACAGGCTGCTTGGCTGCCTCTCACAAGGAGCTCTGTGAAAGGCAGGCAGGACCAAAGCTCCATCCTCCCATTTTGAACCGTTCACTACTTTGAGTGCAAAGAGGATGGATGCAGCCCTGCCAGAGCTGTCGTCATATGTTGTTTTTGAACAATGGAGGATTGAGTGAGGTGGGGGGGGGGAAAGTTGTTTGTGTGTGCGCATCTGTCAATAAGGGAGCTTAAGTTGGGGATGAGAGATACTCAGGGAGATTAAGTGTAGCAGATTTATAGGTGAAATCCGGTTAGCGCTGATGCAAAAGGTTGTAGGGAGATTTTCAAAAGCATGTGTGGGAGGAGACTGCTGCCATACTATTGATTTGCTATTTTGGTGCCTTGCTCTCATCACTGTGTGGTAGTCTTGTGAAGCACTGGAAACTCCTGGAGAAACTGGAAGATGCCCATGAAGCAAGTAAGTTGATAAGTCAATGCATACACTATCGTCCGCTGCAGAAAGGAGTGGGAGGGAAACATGGGAAAGACATCCCTTTTTTTACCCCTGTATTACAAAGTGAATGCAATGCAACAGCCCCTGCTCCCTACACATTGCCCAAGTAGCCAGTATTTCAGGCAGAAGTCACAGAAGTCAAAGAGGAGTAGCATAATATAGAGGAGTAGCATAATATAGAGGAGTAGCATAATATAGAGGAGTAGCATAATATATAGTTTCCAGGTTTGGGAGCAGGAGTCATCACTGTCAGGAGGCATGAACAGAGGGAGCTGCAGCTCTTGAGTCCACTTTCACTGTAATTAACCCATCAGTCATCTGCAGGTAATCTCTTATTCTTTTTTTGTCCAGACCTGGGTGATAGCACCCAAGCATCGTCAGCAGAGAGAGGGCTGCAACAAGTGCCAATATGCATGCAGGGTGGAATGAGAGATGTAAAAGCAGGATTTGGTTTAGCGAAGCTTTGAACCAGAGGCACTACAACTCTTGCTGTCAGTAAACAACAGCTGCTGGTCCACCACGTGCACTTTGTTGTTAGATTTTTTGGGGGTTTTTGGTTTGTTTTTTTTTTTTTTTCTGAGGGCTGAAAAATAAAGTAGGTCACTATTTTATTTACCAGAAGCAGAGATTAAGGATGTTAGGAAAGGGCAGAGTGCAGCATAAGCTGCTGATGAAAACACTGGAAATCCAGCCTGCATGGGCTTATACATGACACGAATGAGAAACTTAGCTGCTGACATGAAAAACTGAGGTCATATTTAGATAACACATGAAGAAGAGACATCAGATGTGCCAGTAATAAAGAAAATATGCAATAATCACAGGCTATTAAAGCAAAGATGTAAGGTTTCTAGCTTGTAAAAGGACAGGAGACTTTCTTTAAAAAAAAAGATTAGCAGTGACCCAGGTTGAAGAATGCTCATCAAGTCCTTGTTTACTTTCCTTAATATGTCTGAATTCCTAAAGCACTGCACATCTACAAAGCCCCAAATTGGTGAGAGCTGTGGGTAACCAAGAGCATTTAAAATGCAGCAGGATGTCATCTGTCGTCCCACTGCTATACATCCATAGCCATTGGACACAACAAGTATTGTTGCATGCAAAGGACTTGGGTGTTTTGCCATTAAATCTTCAGATACTGAGATGATAATTGTCCATGCTCCCCGTTCAGGCACGTTCCAGCCAGCCAGAAACAGGGAACATTATATCTGAGATAAGCCAAATTACAAACTATTGACAAGTTCTAGGGAAACTGGAGAGGAAACACTTTATTTTTTAAATAAGAACAAATAAAAAGACTAAAGACATTCACTGAAAAACTCCAGGAGATAACATGCACAAATTATACAGTGCAATAAGAAGTTGTACACAACTCTCACAAGAATGAATTTTACATTTCAATGAAGTGTATAATTCAAAACTTTGAACTTCTCTCTCCCACAGACTCCTCTCTTGCAGCTACATTCACACAGACTTGTCCTTACCCAAGCAAGGGAGCAGTAGCACTTGTTAAAAGCAGTGTGGGTGTTCAGAAAACACCTCACCAGTATTTCACTACTGAAACCAGTCCTGAGTAAGTGTATGACGTGGATTAGGAACTTCACACACACACTATTGACATGCTCAGATGGCTTGGAGGTAAGATGAAGCTGTATTTACAGCAAAGCCAAATGTACAAGCACATAGATAGAATATATGTACAAGTATTTACAATTACATACAAATTGGATATAATACAGAAATCCAAACTCTCTCCCAGAGAAAGGATACTGCCCAAAAGGGCTCGACAGCTCTGAGGACTTATAACCCACCAGGAGGAGTTGACAGCCCCCATTAGGAGCCAGTTGACAGTGCCTCTCCTCAACAGACCTGAGGAGAGGGACTTGGGGGTGCTGGTGGATGAGGAGCTCAACATAAGCCAGCAGCCCGAGGGACAACTGGATCCTGGGCCGCATCAGGAGAAGTGTGGCCAGCAGGTCGAGGGAGGTGATTCTCCCCCTCTACTCTGCTCTGGTGAGATCCCACCTGAAGTACTGCATCCAGTTCTGGAGCCCTTATTATAAGAGACATGTGGACATGCTGGAGTGTGTCCAGAGAAGGGCCACGAGGATGATCAGGGGACTGAAGCACCTCTGCTGTGAGGACAGACTGAAAGAGTTGGGGCTGTTCAATCTGGAGAAGAGGAGGCTCCCAGGTGACCTTCTTGTGGCCTTCCAGTATCTGAAGGGGGTCTACAAAAAAGCTGGGGAAGGACTTTTCAGGATATCAGGGAGTGACAGGACTAGGGGGAATGGAGCAAAGCTGGAGATGGGTAGGCTCAGCCTGGACAGAAGGAGGAAGTTGTTGAGCATGAGAGTGGTGAGAGCCTGGAATGGGTTGCCCAGGGAGGTGGTTGAGACCCCATCCCTGGAGGTGTTTAAGGCCAGGCTGGATGAGGTTCTGGCCAGCCTGATGTAGGGTAGGGTGTCCCTGGCCATGGCAGCAGGGTTGAAACTGGATGGTCCTTGTGTTCCCTTCCAACCCTGGCTGAATTTATGATTTATTAGCAAGATAATCAGAGCTCAGAGGTTTAGCACCTGCTTCACCAAAGGCAGAGAAATCTGACTCCCTGACATTATCCAATTCTGAACATTTAATGGACTTTTTTGTTAATGAAAATGAAAATAACTGCTTAATTTTGAACTCTGCAGTTTCTCCAATGTCTCCAGCTAGAACAGTTTTGCTATCTTCATTTACAAAGGAAATGTAAGGTGTTAAAACTATGCATTGACCGTCCACTCAACTTTTTTTGGTATGAAATTCTTATTCTTTCTTCCTCGGTTTTGCCTCACAAGCTAGTGGAAGATGAATATTTAATATAGTGATTTTCACTGCTAGTTATCTTTAGCATATTTTCTTACCCAACATATCTGCTGGAACTGGTAAGAAGGGGGGAATGCTGCTCTCTAGCTTCTGCAGAACTTACTCTCCTTTAGAAGCTTGTTAAGACACAACATTAAGGCATAACACATACCAGCCACCTCGGAGTTAAAACAGCACTTTAGCACATAATATCCAGGCGGTGCCAACTTTTGAGACCTTCATCTGTGTTAAGGGTTAACCCCTCCTGGGGGAAGTGCTCTGGAATCCCACCCCAAGTCCCCCTGGCCCATACCTGTAGGCATGGTCTGGAACCTGTCCTCTCCTGGTGGGAGGTCCCCTCCAGGTGCCAAGGTTAGCCCACTCCCACTTCTGTCTGCAAGCCTCTCAAGGCAGGCAAACTTTCTGTTCTTGACCTCTTTGCCTCCTGCTTTTGCCTGACCAGGGTCTGGATGCTCCAGCTGAGTCACCTGGGCCAGCTAACTACGTGGCTGACCAGCTACCTCCTGCATCCTCCTCCATCCAGGCAATCCATTGTCATCCATCTGATTCTGTAGATATTTTTGTATCTGTTTTCCTTCCCTTGTACCTCTGTAAACTCCCTTACCTTACATACTCTTTATTTATTGTTTAAAGTTTTTCTTTTAACTCCCGAATTGGAGCAAGACTATTCTTTGGGTGTTTTCTACCCCTCTTACCCTTCTGCCTACTTTTTCTTTCAAAACAGGCAAGGGAGAGGGGAGTCATCATATATTTAATTTTGTTCTGTGGGCTTTGGGTCTCTGGGAAGCTCTGAACTAGAACAATCTGCTAGCTGTATGCTGTTGTTCTGATGACCTAGATATAATATCACCATTCTGCAACTTGATGGAAATTTTAAGCAGTTGGGGAGGAATGCTTACTCACTGTGATTTTAGTACCTCTTCATGGACTAATTGTAGATATTTTCCAGATAATTATATTTTCTGATAGTGTTATCTATAGATCAAGCTTCAGAGCCTTCAGTGAAATTCGTCCATATAACTGCCAATAGAAAACAAGACAAAATCTTTGACCTGAATAGACTGCAATCAAAGCAAACCAAAGGGAGAATTGATGAAAAGGCGATATTATCTCAGTATTCCACAGGCAAAGAGTAACACAGAGATCAAAAGACTTATCTGAGGTCAAAAAGAGCCTGCAGCAGGTTTTGCCGTCCAACTCACATCTCCCAAAGTTCTGCATTTAACTACGAAGCCATTTTCCTAATCTCATGCAATCACAAGAGATCATTTTAAAAGCTAGAGAATTAAACCTTAGTTTATATAAAGACTCTCTGGAAATCATTGCAATAGCTCTAAAATATACCAAACCTCTTTCTCTGAATCATGGATCTCCTAGTAATTTAAACACTTTTCCAGAAAGCTGGAACACATTTTTTTTCCACTTGCTTCATCTAAAGAATATAGTTTGTAAATAGTCCTATAGGCTACTAAAGATACTTTAATGCATTCACAGAAATTAAACAACTGCTTTCACACAATGTCAGGGGCTGGAAGGGACCTTGAGAGATCATCTAGTCCAACCCCATTGCCAGAGCACTATCACTTATACCAGATCACACAGGAACGCATCCAGGCGGGTTTTGAGTACCTCCAGAGACAGAGATTCCACAACCCCCCTGGGCAGCCTGTTCCAGTGTTCTGTCACCTTCACAGAGAAAAAATTCCTCCTCATGTTTACATGAAACTTTCTATGCCTCAACTTTTACCCATTGCCCCTTGCCCTGTCATTGGGTATCACTGAGTAGAGCCTGTCTCCATCCTCCTGGCATTCACCCTGTTTTTATTGTCCTGAAAAGCCCCACCCCAAAACTATATACTAAAGTAGTTAAATTTTGTTTGCAGGTTCTAATCTGGTTGAGAATTTTCACCAGGATGCTTATGGGTGACTGGTAGTTTAGGAAAGTCAGAAAATGGAAAAAGCTAAGCCACAAAATAGATTTACCCCACGTAGAAATCAGAGGCAGCCCACAGCCCTAGGGAAGAGTGGAGAGAGTGCTGGATTTACTCACAGGGTGGAGCAGGAATTTGGAGACGCTCCCTGGATCTCCCTTAGCAGCAGCCTCTGAAAACCGTGAGATATAATCCAATTTGGGAACCACACAGCCTCAATCCAATGGGAATGGAAGCCGCCAAAATCAAAGTGTCTGCAGACACAGCTCTCAGAAGGCAGATCTGGTGGAGTGGCATTGCCTTGGCAGTGCAGGCACAACCACACTGGCCTGTGTCAGGAAAAAGCAGCAGGTTGTGGCAGGGGCAGGGTTGTTCTTGCTTGGGGTAGGGAGCAGGGAGCCAGGGCATGCTGGTCCCAGGACAAGCCAGAATGGCATGGACCTAACAGACCCGCATGCACTTTCTGGCCACTCTAGTCTTTCCAAGACAATGTGTCCAGTGCCAATATAGATTGCCCCTGAAGAATCCAGCATCACAATCCTCACTGCCTCACTTTAGCCAGAAGGATGCTGTGGGAGACAGTGTCATATGCTTTACTGAAATCAAGATAAACCACATCCACTGCTCTACCATTATCAATCCACCCAGTTATGTTCTCATAAAAGGCTATCAGGTTGGTCAAACATGACTTCCCCTTGGTAAAACCACGTTGGCTGCTCCTAATGACCCCTTTGTCCTTGATATACCTAAGGACAGTGCCAAGGATCAGCTGCTCCATTACCTCTCCAGGGATGGAGGTGAGTCTGACCGGTCTATAGTTGCCTGGGTCCTTCTTACCCTTTTGAAGATTGGAGTGATGTTTGCACACCTCCAGTCTCCAGGCTGGAGACTTTAGTCTCTAGTGTCTGCTGATCATGTTCTGCAAGTCCCCAAGCTCCCCATGCAGAGAACAGTGTGCCCAGGTGCCTTGCAATGCTCCCTGGTGCAGCTCGAGGCTACTGCCATGAAGTGCTCCATCAACCAACCACTGCAGTATTGGACATCTAGGCACCTTGCACCTTCACCTACCCTTACTTCCTCAGACATGTTTTTGAACTACTCCAAATTCTGAGCTTTTAACCTGTAAAAGCAGCAGGGATGTACTCACAATGTCTGACTTCACACACGACTGAGTGGGTCACCCGAGGCGTCCTGCACAGCCCAATGACAAAACCAGGCATTTTCACCATGTGGTTTGTGTGACCTACATCAGATGTGTACCTTTTCCTAAGGGCAACTGTGCACCAGAAGCAGCTGTTCATCTGTGCAAGGTGCCAAGTGTGACCAGATCAGAGGAGGATGTCTGCACAGAAGTGGGCACATGAAGCTGGAGATGAATCCCACCGGGACCTGGGTACATGCCAAGTACATTCCTCCTTCAGGTTTGCTGGAAAAAGAGATCAAGGGTTTTAGTAATTTGCATGGATGCTGGCTCAAGTGGGCAGAGTAATTTCATCTCATCTTTGCTGATTTTTATGATTTACATAGCTTTGACATTAGTTTCTGCACTACCTCTGTTTTATTGGATTAGTGCTAGGATCTCTTGAGGTGACTTTAAGATTCTTTGCACAACTAACCTATCATTATTTGCTTGCTCACTTTCTCATATGAAATTTGGTTGTGTTCCACAATTATTCTAAGCAGTACAAACCTGTTATTCCTGAAATGACTGAGGATTTCAGGATTGATGAACTGCGCAGTAACCTCATTGTTATGCTGAAGGTTTTCAGTCTTATTTGTAGTTTTACACAACTTGATTAAATATATATATATATATTGAAAAAAATCAGTGAACATCTTTTCTAAGAAGTTATATGGTGGCCTTCCCTGCTGCATTTATGGCTTTCAGTTTTAAATAAAATCTGGTTTTCAGAAATCAACTCACCCAATAGAATAGAATAGAATCAACCAGGTTGGAAGAGACCTCCAAGGTCACCCAGTCCAACCTAGCACCCAGCCCTATCCAGTCAACTAGACCATGGCACTAAGAGCCTCATCCAGACTTTTCTTGAACACCCCCAGGGACGGTGACTCCACCACCTCCCTGGGCAGCCCATTCCAATGCCAATCACTATCTCTGGCAAGAACTTCCTCCTAACATCCAGCCTATACCTTCCCTGGCACAACTTGAGACTGTGTCCCCTTGTCCTGTTGCTGGTTGCATGGGAGAAGAGACCAACCCCCATCTGGCTACAGCCTCCCTTCAGGTAGTTGTAGACAGCAATGAGGTCATCCCTGAGCCTCCTCTTCTCCAGGCTAAACAACCCCAGCTCCCTCAGCCTCTCCTCAGAGGGTTTGTGTTCCAGGCCTCTCACCAGCTTTGTTGCTCTTCTCTGGACATGTTCCAACTAACTAAAACTCTGATAAAACATAACCAGATACAAAAATGGCAGAATGAAGGTAAGAGGGAAGTTAATATTATCTTTGCACTACAGAAAGGAAAAGAGTAATTTGATTTATTGGTACTTCAAGTGTTACATCTGAAAATTATAAAGTAGCAGCAGCACAACTGCACTGTGTAAGTAGCCTAAGGCTCTTTCCATAGTTTTAACTCAGTCTAGATGATGCACAAAAACCCATCCAACAAGAACAACAGTGGGTGCATGCCCACTGTGTTTTGTATGCAGTATGTTTTAAATAGAATTAGAAACAGGAAACTAAGCACAGTGGTGCTGTCTGCCTCTCAAATGCAGATAAACAGTAGCTAATATTTCCCTTTTCAAGTCACCATAAAGACCAGTTCCAAGTATTTTATGTTCTAGTAACAAGGTATACTTATCTTTGATGGAGTTTTATACCTTGCTGACTAGGATAGCTATTACCAAGACTAGCAGCTCAGTAGTAAACCACTGTCCCTTGGCTGACCTCTGCAGCTACGTATGAGCAGCTCTTCTCAGCTTCAGTTGCCTTGGACTGACTCAATACAGGCAGGTAAGAGGGAAAAAAAGGCAAGAAAACAGCAGAACTGACCAGAAACTGAATAGACCCAAGAGCACAAACTGCAATAGGGCACATAGAACTCAATGCAAATCTGCAGATAAGAGAGAAGTCTCTATCAGGTTGTGCTGTTGAAATAAATGTTTGGCAAGACCTTAGGACAGCAAAGCAGAGTTTTGCATATAGGTTCTCATCTTGAAATAGAGCAGGCAAAACTGAGACTCGGGAATTTGAATTTTTAGGGCTAAATATAACTCAGTTATAGGGTGATATAAATAGCTCCATTCCTCTATACAGTACAAGGCCTCAAATATCAACGTTAAAGCAGTTCTTACTGCTAACCCTAATCCTTTCCCCACTGCTGAACTCACACTGTCCAGACTTTCTCCTGCAACAGACTGCATAAAAATACATTCTCTTAACATCCTCATGACTCACTTCTGGTATTCAGTCTCCTCCACCTGACCCCTCCTTGGGAAGCAGCTCTTCTTTCCTTTTCTTGGTTTCTACCAGCCATACCCAGATACCAGTTATCTCTGTTTTCCCAGGCTGTCCTTTGGCACTGCAGATGGACCTGTGTGCTATGGGATATAAGCAGCAAGAAAGAAAAGAGAGCATAGTTCAGCCTCATTCATTTTACAGCTACCAAATTCTCCGTGCTCTTCTCTGTACCTTCTCTGGAGACTTTCAGAAGTTTCCTGGATGTATTCCTGTGCAAACTACCCAGGGTGATTCTGCTTGGCAGGGTAATTGGTCTTGATGACCTCTGGAAGTCCCTTCCACCCTCTAAGGGCTTTCCAGAATGAGAGGGCACAGCCTCAGGCTGCGCTGGGCGAAGTTTAGGCTCGAGGCGGGGAGAGGGTTCTTCACTGAAAGAGTCATTGGACACTGGAGTGGGCTGCCCAGGGAGGTGGTGGAGTCGCCGTCCCTGGGGTTGTTCAAGACAGGGTTGGACATGGCACTTGGTGCCATGGTCTAGCCTTGAGCTCTGTGAGGTCTCTTCCAACCTTGGTGATACTGTGATACTGTGATATTTCACAAAATTCATGTTGATGGTCACAGATGGTTGTGTTCCATGCCCTCTTTACATTGTCCTGCCCCAAAATGCATTCATCAGCCAAAGTCAACTCTAAATTGCTAAAGAGAACTACTGAACTAATCATAAAGCTTTGTCCTGATAAAGCACCAGGCTCTTGGAGTGCTTATGCTTCTTTTTTGAGATACTATTAACCACACACCTCTTAGCCTAGCTGCATCCACACTGGAATTTCAGTCACTTGTGAAGTAGATTTACTAAACAAATCCCTTAAATATATACTGAACATATGCACAAACAGTCATTCTTTTTCTTCCTCCAATCATTCTTTTTCAATATGCATCATAAACAGCTGTCTGTAGTCTCTTTTGAATTTCCCTGCACCCACAATGAGCATTTAAAACCCATTCAAATAAATTACATAATAGCTCATGTGCTGTCCTTATCACATGCAAGAGGGAAAAAAAAGTAAGTCATTATCTTATCATGGTTTTCTAACATCTTGAAAACGTTGGCTAATGGGACACTTTCATGGCACTAGATAACCTGAGACATTGAAGACAGGACACTTAGAGAGTGCAGCAAATGATTCAAAAAGTAAACGTTTGATTTATCAATATTTTTTTCCACCAGCACATTACTAGAACCAAGTTTACTAAAAGATTGATGTGGGACTAGAAAATGGAGGATCCAATCACTGACAGCATTTCCCCCACCAAAGCATTCTCACAAGCTGCATTAGCCTTGTGCTTTCACAGAGACACTCACTCAGAGCAGCAACTGTCATGCCTGAGGAACACTTCTGAACATCCACAATTGTGAATATTCAGGGAACAGCCTTGTCCATTGCCAAGCCACAATCTTGCAAGAAAGCAGCCACCTTTAGTGTTTTACCCAAGGCAGCTTCAGGAGGTGGAAGTAAACAAAAGGCAGACAGCAACATTTTTAGGATCACTCAGTCTTGCATCAAATTCTGAAACTAGCTCAGTCAGCAGTGAAGCCTTCAAGTCACTGTAATATCTGCTCTTCCTCCCTGCAGCCAAGCGTAGCCACCATAAAGGCCAAGAACAGCATATCCGTCTTCATTTTTGACTTTATATAGTTTTTATGTCCCCCTTGATTCTCTTCAAGCATCCTGCACAGTAGTCAGTTAATTCTCACACGCTCCCTTTTCTGTTTAGTCCATGGAATGCCAAAACTAAGGCAGGTTCTTGTTATGAAGAAGCAAGGCAACAAACGCTCCCTGGACAAAATCAGTAAAATAAACTAACCAACCTCTAGGCTATACTAAGAGCTGAAGTTAAAATTAGATTTCCCTCCGCTTATGTACGCACATATAAAACTCTGTGCTTTTACTACATCCAGTAGCATCCATGCACTACAAGTGCATGCGGATGAATGTACTTACACACTTCACCTAACAGCAACTGCTACTGAATACAGGACCCAGTTGACAGATGCTATGATTATTGTGACACATGGTAAAAACATACTGCTATGACCTAGCAGCAGCTTTGACATTTCCTCCTAACTGTACTACCCAGATTCTCCCACAGTATATTTCAGCATACAGCCTGCCTGTTTGAAAGGCAGCCACTTGATAAAAAACATCCAGCAAACTGAAGAGAGACCTTTAAGTTGCATGGACCTACAGCAGGAGAGTCCCATTCTGTATTAAAGACCTCAATATTAGTATCTTTATCAGCGATCTGGATGAGGGCATTGAGCATACCCTTAGCAAGTTTGCTTGATGATACAAAACTAGGGAGGGGAGGGGGGTGCGGGGAATGGATAGTGAACATCCCATCAGGCTGTGCTGCCATCAAAGGAGATCTGGCCAGGCTGGGTGAAGGCTAACCACGTGAAGTTCAACAAGGACAAGAGCAGGATCCTCCATCTGAGAAGGAATAAAAGCAGGCACCAGTACAGGTTGGGGTTGCCCTGCTGGAAAGCAGTTCCGTGGAGAAAGACCTTGGAGTGCTGGTGGACAGCAAGTTCTGCACGGGCTAGCAACGCGCCCCCTTGTGGCCAAGAGAGCCAATGGCATCCTGGAGCGCGTCAGGAAAAGCGTGTCCAGCAGGTCTAGGGAGGTTCTTCTTCCCCCCTACTTTGCCCTAGGGAGACCATACCTGGACTACTGTGTCCAGTTTTGGGCTCCCCAGTTCAAGAGAGACAGGAATCTGATGGAGAAAATCCAGCAGAGAGCCATGGGGATGACTGGGTGACTTGAGCACCTCCCCTACAAAGAGAGACTGAGAATCCTGCGGCTGTTTAGTCTGGAGAAAATCTGAGAAGAGGTCTGATCAATGTCTATAAATATCTGAGGGGTGGGTGTCAAGTGGATGGGGCCAATCTCTTTTCAATGGTCAGCAGCAATAAGACAAGAAGCAACAGCTATAAACTGAAACACAAAAGACTTCACCTCAACATGAGGAGAAACTTCATTACAGTGAGGGTGACAGAGCACTGGAAAAGGCTGCCCAGAGAGGCTGTGGCATCTCCTTCTTTGGAAACTTTCAAAACCCACCTGGAGGTGTTCCTGTGTGAACTACCCTAGGTGATCCTGCCTTGGCAGGGTGGTTGGACTCAGCCTCTCAAGGTCCCTTCCAACCTCTAAAGTTCTGTGATTCTGTAAACACATCACATAGTTCAGTATTCCAGTATGCTAGATAAGGAATCCCTAAGTACTATGGACAGAAACCATATTCTCAGTGCAGATCAAGATGGAGCTGGATGTGGGTGAAGTAAACATGAACAAAACACTGCTGGAAGAAGTTTGCACACTGCGTAGCAAGTAGTAGTGAGGGAGTTCTTCATTACCGTGACAAAAAAAATTGCTATCTTTACAGGTCTATAGTCCTAAGGCTCAGAACTAAGAATTAAATAAAACCATTCTTAGGAGTTCATGGAAAAATCACTGAGAAGAGAAGCTGATGTTTTCAGAAAATGATTCCAATTTCCCAACCAGATTTGTCAGAGCTGCTGAAAATGCTAATCTGGATTACCAAGTACGGAGAACTGGTAATGTTAACACAGAGCTCTACTCTCCTGCCACTTAACTACTAAACATTAAGCACAGAACAGCATTTGGAATGAATGGACCAGCAGTCCAGAGTCAACAACACGAAGCTGAGTCAGTCTCCCATATCTGAAAGTTACAGGATTGTTCAAGAAACTACCAAGTGGGCCACACCACTTCCGTACTTTATAGCCTGCATCACTAATTCACCTCTGAAGTGAAAATGCTATTCTATGTCTACTGATCACACACTGCTGTTATAAATGGACTGTGCCATGCCAAGTTAGATTGGCAGCATTAATACCATTTTATTTCAAGCATTATGAATTTTCAAAACACATACAAATAAAATACCTATTACAAAATCCCATTTGCCAAAGTCTCATCAGGAATATACATCAAGCATGATCCCAGCACACAGAAAAATGACTTTTGCAGACAGCATTACAGAGCAATAAAGGCTAGCGAAACAGCCAGTCTTTCCCAATACATTACAACAAAAACAGTTTCCTTTCCCATTGCCACATCCATTTGAATAACAATTGTAACAATTATTTTGTTTTTAATAGCCACGTCTAAATTGTGTAAGTAAACTGACTGTGAAGTCAACAGGCACTCAGAAGACCTGAAAGGGAGAATAAGCAGTAGTTTTAAAATATTTGTCAAGTTCACTAGTTCAGGGGTAAAAATCCCTGAGAGACAGAAAAACAACCAACCCATTTTCTTTTGGTGGGAGGGAAGATGTTTCATCAAGGGATATTGCCAACAGACAGCTGTAAAGATAAACTGTGAGACCGAAGAGCAACAGTAAGACAGAGCAAGGAAACCAACCTGTAATGCTAGGTAATGAGGAATGCCTTTGTGGGGCAGCATAGGACTTCACCAAGGCTGCCTACTCGCATGAAAAGCATTCGGCAGAAATATATACAGAGATAGAAAGCACAAGATACATACATGCCAATCTTGTCATTGAGATGGGAAATACTTTCATAACATGTGTCATAAACTATAATGCTACTTAAATATCAACAGTACACAACTGACCTCAAGAGTGAAACTATAAACAAGAATAAACAAAATATTGCACCCCAGGACAAAGTCACGACCAGGACATTTATTATTTTAAACCAGCAGGTTAAGAATCACAGATCCATGTGTTTTTTCTTTTGCTTGATGCCCAGGCAGAACTGCCCAGCTACAAGTGTTTAACAGAGCAGGTCATTGAATTCTCTGAGATCCAGATACTGATCTCAGAAGCAGCATGCCTCTGACCTTCCACCTCAAGTCCCTGAGCTGCTGCTGGGCATCAAAACAGCTCTACTGGTTCTGTTCTATGAGTCACAACCCAGCAGAGTCCTATACCTTGCTACGTGCTGTGACAAGGGTCGCAAGTACATCCTTTTTCCTTAAGTCTATTGTGCATACAGAAGTTGCACAACTGAATTATGATGCCGTGCCAATGTGCAGTGCTATTTAACATGTAGGCAGGTCAAGCTAGCTAAGTCAAACATAAGATCATCCATACTGCTCGTTAATCTGAGCCTTCGGAATAGCGGAAGAGAAGTGTAATACTTCCAGGTTCTTGAAGCACTCAAAGCATTAGCAAGTCTGTTACATCTGACAGATAGCAAGCACAACAGTAAGCAACACTTGGAGAAAAGTGTGGCATAAATGATGAAAGCAAGATAAAGAAGACTTCAGCCTAACCTAAAGATCTAATCCTAAAGGTTAATACAGGTTTTACGACCAGTATACTAAAGTCTATGATCAGCTACAGGTTTAGAGCTATTAACAACTAAACAAGCATTTTAAGAACAACCTTTGGGTTCTGACCTAAAGAACTATGAATTACCACTGCAGGGGGATGATCTAGTTTAAAATCAGATTATCTTTAACTAGAAAGTAATCCTCATGCTTATGCGAGGCCCTCATGCTAGCCACACTTGCTCAAAAGCCGGGCAGGACTCTAAAGAACAGATGCTAACTGTGTGTGCCCTGTGTTATTTTGACATTGACTTTCTTGACAGTATTTATGCCATTTCCTTAAAAGGCTGTTAGTTAAACCAAACTACCCCAGCCCAACTGTTATATGCTTAGTTTACCAGGAGCAGCAAGTTTCTCAGAGGTTTGCTCATGTGTTGCTTTATCAAAAGGCCTTAAGAAAACAGCAGCTAGAGGGGAAGAACACATCACTTTTCCCTGCAAGGCATTCTCCAGTGTGCTTATTGTGAGAAAGATGCACTTTAAACTGCCACAGCTTGATTTATGATAGCTTTCCCTCTAAAAGAACGTTGTATTAGGGCATTTGCTCCACATAGGGGCATGTGGTTTTATGGAAGGATTGCTGTTCCAATTCTCTAAATGGACTCTACAGACTTCAGGCTTTCGCCCTAGATTTAGGTCACTAGTAATTGGACATGTGGAAAACGCACAGGCTCAGTTCAGTGTGGCTTAATTAATTTCTTAGTCTGTTGATTTGGCAGCCATCCTACAAAACAGAACAGTTGGATATTTAAACGTCCACTGAAGAATACATTGTGACAATAGCAAGCCTCCCGAAAATAAGCCAGATTCCTTTAGTACTAGTGAAATAAGTATTTTGAACTGCCTGGGCTACAGTTTTAGTTGCTCAGGTAAGACTATCATTCTGGTTAATTAAATGAATTCTCTCTCTTTTGTAGCATGCAGATTGGAAAAAAAAAAAAATAAAAAAATCAAACAGCACGAAACATAACTGCAAGATTTTACCAAGACCTTATCAAGATGACAGGTGCCAAAATCTCACAACCAATGGGATCAGAATCATCCTATCTGGGCAATTTTATTCCTAAACAAGTGGTGAGCGCACCAACTACAGCATAATGCCACAGCCTGAAAGAGAAAGGGTTCTGTGCATTGTTTTGAGCTGCATCAGGCACTTCTCAGTATTGTAACTTCTACCAAAGGAGCATGTTCATGACAAAGAAAAGCTCATCCACTGAAATAAGAATTAAAATTCTTTCTGCTCCCAGAAAGCCTCTACCAGTCTTTTAATCAATTTGCTTATGTTTTTTAAACCCTTCATGAAGGACACAAAACACCCCCACTGTGCTGTGTCCTGGCCACCCTGCCAAGCTTTCTGTTGGAGCCCACTTCACTACCATCTATTTACTTCATCACAGGTCCCAAGTGCTTTAGCTAGTTTTGGCTTAAGCCTGGACAGCGAGTGAGAAGAGACAGCTGCCTCTCTGTAGGAACTTTTCTCACTGATGACCCTGGGGGTTGAGTTGGCAGAGCTATCTGGACTTTATAAGGCTGCTCCATGACACAGCCTTATAAAATTCTAACTGGAGTAAAATGTTTATTTCATATCAGGAAGCATTTTATTCTTTGATGAAGAAACAGGTTCTGTACTTGAGCAGATAGTTTTAGGTCATTCTAAAGATGACCTAACATGCCTACCTTGACTTAAAATAAAAAGGCACCCAAACCTTTTCTCTAAGTGACCTCTGCCAAAAAAGAGACCCTGAAGACTGAAATAATTTTAACAGTACTGAAAGGGAACAGACCTCTTCAAAAGCCTTATATACAGTGGTATTCAGATGGTTAAAATAAAAACAACATACAACAATATTTGCAGAAAAGGTTAATATAATATTTCGAGTCTATAAACATTAAACAATAAATATGATGTGTACATGGCACACCAGAGCAGCTAAATATTAAAACAAGTAAATACAAATGGGTAACACTTACCTATATTGTCAGTGATAAATCTGTCACTACTGTGATACAAGTGTAATACACACAATGCTTTTCCAAAGGAAGACCACAGGACTGAGTTGATACAGAAGGTGAGGGAGAACAGGAGACAACAGCAAGGCACAGAAACCTCTCTTGCTGCAACCTTGTAAGGCACCACTGTGCAAACATGGAACTATCAAAACTTGTAGTGGAGAGATTCTAAATGTGTTTAAATGGTTGGATAATATATTTTAAAGATTATAATATGTTCCTATCTTTGGGAATCAAAATATTTATAAGCCTTTATTTACACTTACAGGCTTTTCAAAAACAAGTGAAATGGGTGAATTACTACCCAATTACAGGAGTCACAGTTATCTTCTCCCAGACAGCTTCACAAATACAACTTGATCATGACCTGTCCTGGCCTTGTTAATAAGAGTCTTGGATCCAATATGGTGCAGAGGGAAATGCTGCCAATTATGTCATGTTGTGTGGCACACCAGTAGTTTTTAACAAAACAGATGTCAGGGATTAGTATGAGAGTGATTTCAATCTAGAGATAAAAGGTTAGTAGCATTAATCTAACATCACACTTATGGATCTTAATACTCAAAGTTGTAACTTATAATTCTCTTGAAAAACTGGACACCAGGATTCTTCTACCCTGTTCTGTTGTCTGCTAAGAAAACGCACCACAGAACAAAATACCTCTGCTGCACCCTGATAGAAGTTTGTCCTCTCTCCAGTTACATTAAAATCTTCCAACTCTACTGAAATTACTTGAAATATGCACAGGTTGGACAACTTTTTAAAGGTGAGCAGAGGATTTCACTGAAATTTTCTCTTACTGAAAGATTCAGGAGGCACTCAGTTTCTCACCAGTTTTGGACACAGGACTCTTTTTGTAATTGGGAACAGTGTTAGTAGATCACACCTCCAAAAATTCTGCTTCCATTTTTGTGACGTGAGCAGCTGCACAACGCACAGCACACAACCTGAATGAACTCGACAATTCAGTTTTCGTCTAAGTTTTGTTTTCTTATGTGACATATTCCGCTCTGCACTTCAATACCTTGCCAGAAATCAAAACGGTTCAGGTCAGACAACTTGTAGCCTCAGTGATGCTCAATCTACTGAGCTAACAGAGAAAGAAATCAGACCAATCTACCAATAAATTTTAAATGATTGAGGAACTGGAAAAAACAGTCTTCAGTGATAAATTAACATTCATATCGCTATTTGTCAAAAGGCTGTGCCAGCTCAGGCATGCTTCATTCCTTACGTTCAGTTCTGTTTTAAGGAAATAAGAATTTAAGCAAATACAATGTAAACAGAACCAGGTAGACTGCAATAGCAAAGGACAAATATATCATTGATCTGACAGATTTAAGGCCAACTCTTTGTGATTTCAAACATACCATACTTTTCCATGGCACTTAATACACCGAAGATTAGTACTGGGTAACATTAAACAGGAGTATACATACTCATATCATATGTGATATATACAAGTAGCTTCAGTTCCTAAAATAGAAGTTTCAAGTTTTCTTACCCAAATAAAATCAATTTGTGAAAGACCACCTGTGTTTTCCTATACCAAGTAAAGTTATCACTGTTTTAATTAACTTAGTGCAAACTGCCTTGAGTCTAATGACATACCCCTCCTTGATTTTAGTCACTACTTACCAAATGCCCCTATTTCTTTTAAAACATAACTACACTTCTTTCTTTGTTCTTAAAAGAACAGCAAACACTTGACAACCAGCATGCCATTCTAGTCTATGTTAACAAAACTTGCTGAGATACAAATCATGGTTTTGGTCATGCAGCAAAGAACCCTCTCCTCAAAATAATCCATCTCTTAATTCGATCAGTCTAGAAGAGGAGCACAGTGCCAGATTTTAATTAGCAGGTCATCCTGGCGACTCCGTACTCCAAGCTGACAACAGCAGGCTCAGCTTTCGAGAACTCTTCCACGAATTCACTGTAGCGATTGTCTGCAGTGTTGCTGCCCTCTATAGTTCTTACAGCATCATTCACAGGGATCAGTGGCTGCTCCTTTTTGAAGCACGGAGGGCTCTTCAGTGTCATGGGTGCCGGATGAGAAGGCTGCTTATGTTCCTTTAAAAGGACTGCATCTGGCTGCCCATTTCTCTGCTTTATTTTCTGAAATATAAAGATCAGTATTAACAGTTAGCAAGACTGCTTTACTGGTAATATCCTGCTTTCAAAGGAAATTAATCCACTTCTTTTGGTGGCTAATTCAATTGCCTGCAGAACCCTGTATTACATACTCTAGATTAGATATGTAACAAATGTTAGGCCATTGGATAAGGTAATTTTCTCCAGAGTGTACAGGAACAGATACTACAAGCACTGGATGCTTAGAATTTGTGTCTGAGCAGAAGACAGAAAGGTTGCCTGTCAATATCCATAGAGATGGACTGATTCTTCCAGGTTTGCACTTTGTTTGGTTGCTGCCAAGATGGGAATACTTTTCTGGAGCACAGGCAAAGGCAAGCAGACCTTGGTACAAGTATCAAGCAAGGTGTTTAGACTATACCACAAGTCTCTTACAGACAGAAAGCTGCTTCATATTTAAGTCTTTACTGTTCTTCCCAAAAAAGATTTTTCTTTCAGACTTGAAAAATGCCAATACAGTTTGTCCAAATGCAAGAATACCATAAAAGTGGTCAATTAGAAGGCAGGATAGGAGTACTGATCAAAAGAAAAGGCAAGATTTAGATCAAGGATTTGAGTTTGTTTGTAGTCGGTTTTCTTTTGATTTTTGCTCATTTGGGGTGTTGGGTTTTCTGCTTGGATGTTTTTTTTAACTGATTTTTTTGTTCAGACGTTTGTGCTCTATTAAAACTGGTATCAAGCCCAGAAGACTCTGGTGTCTCTCGGTGTCAACTTTTTGAAGATTGAAACAGCAGTAGAAAAATCTACATCAGGATTTCAAACTACATCTTTTCATCCCTCATGTGAGAAATTTGGGCTCTGGTTTACACCTGAGGTTAACACCTTGGAGCACACAGCTCTAGAAAATGCAAAACTGAGGCTTCACTTTAGTGTCTTGACTACTCTTTACCCTGTTTCATCTTGAATTTTCATCTTGCTGCTTCAGTTACATAAAAAACCCTTTTAAACATACGATTATGATTTGAAATGGTTTAAGTGATCTGTATTCATTACATTATAGTAGCATCAAATAAAAATCTTTCCTCCTAGAAAACCTGTACTCCCCACCCCAACATAACATACAGAAGCCATGTTACCATTTCTAGCCAAGCAACAAAGTAAATCTGGTAATGAGAAAACTTCTGTGTTTCTTAGAAGGTATTATTCTGAAGTTTCAGCACCTTAATTAATTATAGTGAGGCACAAATTAAAAGCCACTGATTAAGTCACACTAAAATGAAGTTAGACACACTGTTCAGTCTTTCCTATTGTAGCACCTAGAAGTCATCTATAGAAATCTGATCTCTGGTTTTAGCCATGCCTTCAAATAAGCATCACAATGTGTATGCTCCATAATTATGGTGACTGATGATAGCATACACCTACATGTAATGTTAAAAGAAGGACAATACTTATTGCTTCCATTTTAGTAGCTATAATGAAAACAAAACATTTTCAGTTTCCTTGGTTTAGCAACAAAACAGTAGCTGTGACGAGTACCTTGTTACCCAAGATAAGTTTCACATAAGTTTAACCTACATTAATGCCACCTTCAGCAATGTTTTGACAGTAGCAGCATTTTTATATAATTTGAATCATCATTAAAGCAAACTAAATTGTGCTGACGAGCAAGACATTGGCTGCGTGGTCTGGCATTCAGCACGGAAGCATACAGTGAAAGTCAACATCACGTAGAGTAAGTGCTAGGCCATACAGTAGTGATGTTCATGTGAAAGCTAGCAGCATTGGTACAAACTACAAACATGACTTTGAAGAATAAGTCATTAGGATTAGGGTTGCAAAACTTACAGCTTCCAGTTCCTTAATGTCTTCCTCCAGTTGTTTATTTTGTTCACTCATGTTCATAATCAGATTGAATACAGACTGCCTGGGATGCATACTTCGATCAAACTGATGGTACATATTTCTCCAAAACCTGCAAGAAGCAGACAGTTTTAACTATGCAGGGTAACGACAAAACTGAAGTGTCCTGAAGTCCCATGTACCCCAAAATTCCTCTCCCTTTGTGGTTTGAATGGGAGAGGAAAAGGTGCAAAAATACCTGTCCCCGCCCCTGCCCAGCAGGCGTGAAGTGGGGAGCAAGGAGCCCTTCCGACACGAGGGGTGCCCCGTGCAGGGTCCGCGCTGGAATCGGCTGGGGATTGGCTGTGGTCTTCACGCCTAGGAAGTGGTAACTCAGCTCTTTGTCTAGGAAGCGTATAAATATTGGGGTTCCTGCCTTGGAGTTCGTTTCCGCCTTGGAGTTCTCCCCTGCCTGGATAGCTTCTGCACAAGGAGTCCCTGACGCTCTGACAGACAAGCTCCTGAGAGACAGGGCTGTCTCAGCTTTGGACTGCTTCACCTTAAGCACCTCCTTTATGCAGCTTTATAGCTCTTAACGACCCTCGGAGGCTTCTGAAAGACCCGAAGGGCCAAGAGTCTGGACCGCCCTTCCATTCAAGCCAGCCTGACTCATCTTGGCTTTCCAGTATCTGAAGGGAGCCTAGAGGAAAGCTGGGGAGGGACTNAAGTCTACCTATGGTATCTGTGTAGATCTTCTCAACCAACTGAACCTGCTAATTAAACCTAAATTAATTTCTCTATCTAGTTTTGGGGGTGGATTTTCGGGAAAATAACTCTATTTTTTTATATAGATTCCTGACTCGGCCACATTAATACCCTGCCTCCATAACATGAAGAAATAATACTGTAGGTAATTAGAACTTACTTAAAATTGAATGATACTGTATTAGGCTCCAAAAGAGTTAGTTCTGGAGAAAAGTCTGGATTATACAGAGGATTTTGATACTTCTTTTGTTCATCCAGAAGGAATGGCCACAAGGAATATGTCTTCTCTTTTAATCTGAAAGCATGAGGAGATCAAGGTCAAGGCACCGACTGCAAGCAAAACATAGAAGCTGTTCAACTCATAGTAAATTGATCTTCATTTTAAATAAAGTAACCACAAATACTTATAAATCAGCCTATGATCTAATTCTCCTCACCAAAACATCCCAGCTAGGCTCCAACTAGCACAATCTCCAATAAAAAGCACTTAGTAAAGCCAAATTTTCCCTGTCACATTCCAATGTTGGACAGAACTGTGAGTTGTAGAAGTGCTACTGCTTATGCTGTGCAGGTTTTGCATAATTGTAATAAATGGTTTTTAAAATTAGTCCAAGACAAAGATGAACTGATGAGAACTTTACAGAAGTTTGCCACTTGAAAGCATTAGGAGACATGCTATTAATACTTCTAACTGACAGTAACTACTTCTGAGCAAGAATTTTAAGGTTACTTAAAAATAGACTGTGGGAGAGAATAAAGCAATACTTCCAAACTTAAGTGTACTTGTTTTTAGGAAAACAAACAAACAGGTAGAAAGACGCCTTGTCTTTCCCTATTTAAAACAAGCATGAGCTTTCCTACTAGAACTAGAAAGACTGTCTTCAGTGTGCAAAAGCACAAGAAGCATTACTGTTGGCTGATGCAATTCAGCATTTTCAGAACTACCAATCCTGTCTCTATTTCTGTTCAGAGCCTAAACCAAAGATTCACAGGTTTCTTAGTCTGATAGAACAAACAAAAGACTCATTACAATACATCTGCTTACTTGAGTTCTTCTCTTTCTTTTTGACAGTTTCCAAGGAAATTACCAAACTGGCACGAGTGGACATGTTCATGGATTTGAAGGAGGAAAGCTTCATTGTATTCAAAGGCTTGTGGAAACTGCTCAGTCAGGTTCCACACAGTTTCTAAAAACTGGGTGAATACCGGCGAGATCTCTTTTGGATCACCATCCAACTGACAACATCTGAAAGAGATTTCATCCAAAGACTGAAACTGATTTAAATTAGAAATCAAAATAGTCATAGGTGCACTAGTTTTTAAATGAGAGCATCTTCATTTGACACTACCTTTGTTTTGGAGCTTAAGCATCTTCATTTAAGAACTAGGGCACTTTTTGAATAGAAATAAGTTTATGTTGAACCTGTTCTTTTGATTTGTAAGTAATCACACATCTGTATTCAGTACAGAAGACTAACATAAGACACCTAAGTTCCTTTGTACCTAATACTTCCACAGCATACCAATTAAAAGCAAGTTAATAAGTGGTAAATAGTAGCAAAGCTGTTCATGGGAAAAACAGAACTCAATATACAGGGCTTCTAAAGGTAGGCATGACTTCATTAAGACTAAACAATAGCAAACTTATATTTAAAGATTCCAAAACTTCAGTGCTCTACAGTGTCTAGATAGCTGAAACGTAGCTTTAGATTGCACACTGTCTAGGAATACATACAGATGTAGCTGCAGTTATCGACAGCTGACAGACACCAGCAACACTATAGATTTATGTCTATATTTCAAATAGCTACTGGATAACTGATTTATATTAGCAGCAGTATGTGAAGTGCATTGTCTACTGAAAAGAGTTTACTTATCACAAGACTTCTAGTAACACTGCAGTAGTTAAAACATCCACAAGCTGACTTTGGTTCTTAAGAATACTTAGTTCAGTTCACGGTATACATTTTACTGCATCAGAGGAGCGATCTACCTGTCAGAGAACTTGTGTCCAAAAGAGATCCAGTCTTTCTCTATCAGGACCTAGAGGATAAAAAACAAACATATGAAACTTTCAACTTCACGTCTGCAGTATTAACTCTACAGGTTATTGACATATTGTATTTTAAATATGGACTTGACGACCTATGAGATCTCTTCCAACCTTGGTGATACTGTGAAATGAGTCAAATACAGTAGAAGCAGCTATTTGTCGTTTTCTCTTTCCTGTATTTTTATTATTTTTTGGTTTAAGTTTTTCACAAGAGATTCTCAAAGCATATTTCTAAAAGGAGTAAAAAAAGTTTAAGTTGATAATCAGATGACTGTTATTAAGACACGTTTGCTGTAAGCACACTAACACAGTATGACTACACAAATAGGTTATCAACCAACTTGCAAAAAAACCTGCCAAGTACAGGAAAAATTGTAGAATTGCATTCCTATTATCACAGTTTACACAAACCCAGACAATAGATTCATTGTAATATCTTCCAGCAATAAATTTTAGTATCAATATTAGCTCATTTTATCATTTCAGTCACAGTAAGGAACAGAGAATTGCCAGCCCAATGCAGAAATGTTCCCACAAATCTAACTGTCAGAGCTGAAATATAAAAAGTTACTTGCCTAAAAACTACATATATTCTCACTATTCACAAGACACAAATCTTCCAATTCCTCTTTAACTTCACTTTTGTTCCTTGTAATATTTGTGGTAGCGAATTCTAACCAATACTTGGAAGCAATTTTATGTACTATCTTTAAGGACTTCTCACAGTATTTTGTAACTGCCACTGCAGAATACTGCTAATGCTCCTACTCCAACATTTGGCATCGTGGCACCAAAATCACAGAATCATAGAACCAACCAGGTTGGAAGAGACCTCCAAGATCATCCAGTCCAACCTAGCACCCAGCCCTATCCAGTCAACTAGACCATGGCACTAAGTGCCTCATCCGGGCTTTTCTTGAACACCTCCAGAGACGGCGACTCCACCACCTCCCTGGGCAGCCCATTCCAATGCCAATCACTCTCTCTGGGAAGAACTTCCTCGTAACATCCAGCCT
>WAAF01012590.1:203355-348962 GCA_013400475.1 Tricholaema leucomelas
CCAGCCTGTCTGGGTCCCTCTGCAGGGCTCTCCTACCTTCCAACAGGTCAACACCTGCAACTTAAGATTGCCAAAGTATCTTCAAGCCTCTGTCACTCTGTCATTTTCAGATTTTATTACTGCTGACTTTGAGACAAGTGTTACAAGCACAGAGCTGCTATAATCTTGTACACCTATTATCTCACATAAGCACTTCAGAATCTTAAGTAAGGGGCTTTTTGGATATAAGACAACATTTCTGCATGGTGCCTAAAGCAATGAGCTACTTGTATTTCAGTCTCTTTAAGTTTTAAAGAAATTATTCTTCCCAGCAACAAAGCATTTCTAAAATAAAGAGTTATGAGCACACTGCCAATCTTACATTTCTATCTACAGAAATCAAGCTTCAGCATGTTCACACTGCTCACTTTCACACTCAAACATTTCATATCCTTTATTTATCAAGAAGCAACTCAACAATACAACAGCTAGTTTACCATGAATCCTTTGATTGTTCTGTAATAGGAATCCAGTAAGAGAGCTCCAAGAGAACAAACTTGAGAAGTCCTATCCCAGCCATCTGAGCAATGCACCAATACGCTTGCACTCTCAACTGCTATTGCCTGCAAAACACATTTGTTTCACAGTGAATGTTCTACTCTAGACAGAAGTTAAAAATCCATAAATAAGTGCAAAAGCTATGCTTATCCCAAGATCACAACATGCATCATTTTATTTTACCTACCCAGAGACATGTTTACTATAAGGAAAAGATTTGATAACTACAACAAAGCTAGAATTCCTCTCCATGGAAAAACAGGGCCTTCCTCATAAAGACAAAAAATTCCACTACCACCTTTGCATGAAGTAACAAAACATGTACAGCAGTTGCCAGCTGTCTTTTTATTCCATATAAAACTGAACTTATCAAAACCTCTTACAATGCATACTAAAAAAGAAGTAGACTATACATTACAGATCAAACAAGTTTAAAAATAAACCAACATGTACACACCATTATTCACTTCATCATTATACTATACTACACAAAAAGTAAGAATTAGGAAATGCTTATTAGTTTCAGCTAAGAACTCAAATCCTGTTAGTCCAAATGTTTGTGGGTCATCCCCTGGGGAACCATCCAATTTTACTTAAAGTTAACTCCTTGTTATTTTACTTAGTAAAATCAAGATCCTTTTTTTTTCCCCTTCACCCAGTGCCCTTTGGTCAAGCTCATGGCTTTGTAAGTGCCTGGAAAAGACACTTGTTCCTCTTAATTCTTCATAAAAAGTCCTGTTTCCTTACTAGATGAATTCACCATAGCCAAGTTGGCTTCTCTGCAAATAGTGTCCCAGGAGTTCTGTTTTTCAGGGTACACCAAGAAATAGTTTGCTCTATCTATCTATCTCCAAACTAAGGTCTAGGGAGCATAAGAATCTCTTCATCTCCCAGTAAGATGACCAAACAGCACTAAAAAAAAATCCAAAACATAAGGTGACCTATTTAACATCTCCAGTCATAAAGAAACATGTAATACTTGAAACAGCACATCAGAAGTATTGGTGGGTACCAAGAATCTACTTCTCAAAAGGTCAGTTATGTAATACTAAGCATATTTTTGCCTGCTAGCAAGTCAATATGCCATCAACTAAAGAAACAACATAAAAGTTACCTTGACTAGGAAGACAGCAGCATCCAACACAGCTTTGATATGACGCAACCATCCAGAATTCTCCAAACCAGACAAAAAGTCATTGACAGATAAACCCTTTGTGCCACTGACTGAAAGAAATCAAGAGTTAGAAAGCCTTATGTGATCACAGCTACTACAGCCTGCAAGAGAAGAATAACTGGGTATTGTTTCTAATGCTGTAAGCTGATTAGAAGACTTCAGGAAATCACCACTGAAATGATTGATAGTGGGGTCCTGCAAAGTGTTGTCCATCCAAAATTTAATTCCAGAACTACAGCAATTATGACTGAAAAGATCTTTATGGGGTTTTTTGACAAAAATCACATTCAAAGAAAACACACTGGTTACCCCCAGTAGGGAGCCTTACCAAGTAGGCTAATATAACTGCCAAAAGCTTACCAGAAACAGTTAAAAATTACAACTACTAGTAAGAATTAACTGCATCCAGACATTATACACAGTTCAGTGTAGTCAGACTGTCCAACTCAGCTTAGGAGAATAAAGTGGGTGCAATATAAGAACACAGTGAAGTGGAAAACACCAAGATTTTGTCTACCTCCACAATTTACATACATTCTGACTCTGATCTCTACCATTCTTCCCAAGCATACTTGGATCCTGTAAGAGTAATGGAAATTGTACAGACAGGGAAAGCTGCTTGCAGAGTTACAGCAAGAGATACAGAGGCAGATTGAATATTTCTTTCTCAGGCACTTAATTTACAAATGAAATAGATAATCTGGTTCTTGTATGATTTTGAGTAGCCAAAAAACTCAAACAGCTACATTACTGTCCAAACATGATGAACTTCTGGCAATAAAAACCTGAAATATTTCTTGGTTGATACAGCTTCCTCTATGTGTGATTCTAAGAGAGGATACCCAAGGCTGCCATCTACAGAAATACCTGCCTCTGCTACAGCAGAAGCCTGCTTTCTACCAAGATAGTAGGCCCCAAACTAAAATAAAAAGGCTCCAAGGCTGAAAGCTAACAGTGGAAATATTCATACAGCAGTTGCAAAACTATCTTTGAGTATGGGAGGAAGTGAGTCAGCAAGGAAAGTAGAGAACAAAATTCACTAATTTTGTGACAGCTTTGTGTTGAGTCAAGGTCCTTAATGTAACAAAGGCTACAAACTGCCTTGCAGAGTCTTCCTGTACCTGCACTACATGTTTCTCAGCTTCCAGCAGTGAGTTCTAGCATGCTCCTCATCACTCAGGAAGAGTCATAATGCCAGTTGCTGCTGAAAGCTACAACAAAGACAGGGTTCCAAAGAAGTATCACAGCACCTTTTCTAAAGCCTATAGTTATTTGTCATCTAGACAAGGAGCTAGCAAATCACAGCACGATGACATGACAAAACATCAAGAAACTCCTGGATTGGATACAAGCACTAAAGTTCAGTCAGTAATAGCAGCAAAAGCTACACTAGTTTTTCCTGGTCTTTTAAAGAGATGGCATCTTTAGGCAAGAGTTCTGCTTCTGCAAGGCCTAGCATATGATAAAAATCCAAGAACTACTTGGTCTTTCAGCTACTTTACGCTCTCCCTTCATCAGCAGTTCCATATACCTGCTCGATCGCAACAGGACACAAACAGGTCCACAACTCTATAGCGAAGGAAAGAAAAAGTATTCAAATACCTGGAAATTAAAATATCTGCAGGGAAGAGAATGGACAGAGAAAACAATGTCTAGAGGCACCATTCATGGCTGCTCATCCCTACATTCTGTAGCTTATAACCATAAGCATAAAGTTTTAGCTAGATAAAAAGGATTTTTTTCAGCTAGATATGCAGCCCTACATGTAAACATAAGCTTTCAGTCAGAAACTTCAGCTTGCTTTTTGTCACTGGTATTCCCCTCTTCTAGGCCAATTTCTGCATTTTTCCAAACCAAGGCAGAGACAAGAATATGTAAGTTGAATCCAAAGAACTATTTGTTACTTCTGTGAGTTAGCAGGGACATTTCTATGCAAGTGATGAAATAAAGGCATTGGCACTGTTTTGACACACACTGAAGAGAATAACATCCATTATTTTATGGTCTTTAGAAGTGTCAAAGATGTTTTACGGTACCACTAAGATGTTGAACTACTTCACACTATCATTCAAGACAGTTTTGGCTATATGAATTTGATCATAAAAATGCATGTGAACCCCAAAACCTCAATGTTCCACACACGCTACTAGCAATGTCTCAAGCAGCAGTTCAAGAGGCAATTAGAGCTTACAAACTGGTGCACAGTTGATTGAGTGCAGAGGGTGTTTTTAAACACATAAACCAAACAAAACAAAGCCAAACAACTCCAGCCTCTATATGCACTCTCCACATAACCCACAAAAAAACCCAAACCAACCCAAAAGCTCAGTTAATGCACTTACACCACCAAAATATATTCAGGAGACCACAGTGGCTACTATTGAGCCTTTTCCTTAAATATTTCCTGTTGACATAGGTAAAGTTTCTCTGCTTACTAGAGTTCAATCTTTTCTGACACATAATACTGTACCTTTGAATATATAAAAGCTGGACTTTTTATTTAATACCACAGTCACAAACTTAGTCTATACAAAGATTCCGTATCAGCGTAGTACAGACAAGCAATCTGCTAATAGGAAAGCAGAGTGATTGTGTCCACAATGAAGAAAACTACTTCAGAAAAAGCTTCAAAATACCTTGCATCCAGCAAAACAAAACCAACTGAATTCAAGATAATAAATCCCCCTAATATGCTCCATGGTGTAGTCCCATTAAAAAAGGATGGTTGAGAAGAACTGTGTGTTACATTCTGCTTGCAAATGGAATCGTTAGTTTCTGAATGGGCCATCAGGAAGATGGACAAAGAGCCTAGGAGCAGGACACATGCTGCAGAATGAATAACACTTGTTATAAATAAAACTGACGACAGTCCCACTTACAACAGCTCTTGAAAGAATAGGGTCATTGGTATCACATTCCCGATTTGAGAACATTCAGTTCAGCAAGCCCAGAGGAACCTGGCACACAGGAGTTAAATGATATTTTCCTCACTTTAAATTCTGAATCATTTCCATAGCATTTTCTTTATGATCATCTCCCTAACAGCACATATCTACAGCGGTCTGAAGGGTGAATTACTGCACACCTCTCTAAATTTTAAGGGTCCATTCTCCCCTTAACACTGCTTTTACTTCTAGACTCGTATTCATCAAAACTCTAGCAAACTACACTGACAGAACAGAGGTAGAAAAACTGTGTTCATTTACCCCAAAATATCATCTGGAGAATAGCTACAGTCATTACTCCCGATTTTTTTCAAATGAGTTTAAATAAACCATTCCTCCACACAAGAGAAAACTAAAATATATTCCATCCCTAATGGAAACTACAGAAAGATACTTGTTAAGTACTCTTGGTAGGATGCTTAGTCAATGGTGTGATGCACACGCTTCCACATCAGATATTATAACACAGGAGGAGGCTTGTTAAAAAGTAAATCAAGACTTATTAGCTAGTTTTCTGGAACTGAAGAAGATACTGGCAAAAGAAACAGGGATTATCCCAAACTTAAAACTGAAGTTCAGGCTCATGCTTCTTATCCTTCCCTTCACTGAAGTACATGCAGGAATAACAGAAAAACACCTATTTCCAAAGCTCAGCAGTATTCCATACAGATTGCTTGAAGGTAAGCAGCTGATAGAGGTTCAATAAGAGTGAAGTGAGACTACACTGCTGTATGTACGATTTCTTGACCAATGTAGCCAAAGTATCTTCATCAAAATAGGCTTCTATATAAGTGCAAGCCTTTTCCATGATTTGAAGCATTTGCTTTATCTTATATTATGTCTTGTTTCTGCCACTGTACTGTAATCTCAGTACTCCACAGAGCATTTAAATTTTGTTTTCAGCTTTTTACCTAGAAAAAAAAATTAATGGAACTATTTAATAGACTTCTGGCTCTCCATTTTCATCACCATGTAGAAGACAGTAGCATGGTGAAATAGTTCACTCCTTCCCAGATCCCTTTCTATTACACTTTAACATATCTGCAAGCACAGATGTGGACAACCAGGCCAAAGGGCCTATGTTTTGTACAGACCATGTGCTTATTGTTTGTTTCTTGGAACTCTGCACTCCTTGAAGAATTCATGCTCTTTATATGAAAATGTATGTACAGACACACACTATTTTGTGAATTTGTATTACATGTATGTGTACACGCACATATACTTGGAAATCAGGTAGATGTGGCAATTTCAGGACACAGTTTGGTGGGCATGGTGGTGTTGGGCTGACTGTTGGATTTTACAATCTTTGTCTTTTCCAACCTTAATGATCCTATGAAAACAGAAGTCTTTTCTGTGAGCCACTGAAACACTAATCAAATTCACCCAAGACGCTGCCATTCAGTTAATTTTCTTCAAAATTACTCCATTCATTGGGCTTATGGTAATGGTTTAAGGCAATTCCTCACCACAGAGCACAGCAAATGTACTAAACACACACCTGGGATAAAATACAAAAATATCAATATGGTTTGTGTAAGCTATTGCTAAAGACTCCACAAAAATATTTATCCTGTTTTCTCATACACTACTATAATAGAGTCAGAACATACCTTCCAGAAGTTTTTGTAAGCTGGATCTCATTACATGAATATTTTCAATGCCAACAAACTGGAACCTAATGTTAGAGTAGTTGTCTTCGTTCTCATAGCCCTTCCCAGCAGCTCTGTTTGCCATTGCATTAAGCTTAAAAACAAAGCACAATAAAAATACTGAAAACTAGTACCTGAAATAAAAATATCATATTAAGAAAAAACACCTTCAGCGGAATAGGCTGGGGAAAACACAGAAACACACATACTGTAAACAGATCCTAATAACTTTATGTTGTGGCAAATCAACTTGCAAGCATTCAAGCGTAAGAAAGGCATGGTACATCAAAAGCAACATATTTAGAGCTGACAAATGAATAATGCATTTAATTTATAATTTCCTATTCTCTCCTCCATACACCCACAAACAAGCCTTATTTCCAAACATTTCTGAGCAAATACACTATGAAGCAATAACCGAAAAAGGAGATTAAAACCAGACTTAAACATACATGCACCTTACAGGCAACCCAAGTGACAATTTTGGGGAGTAAGAAGCTAATATATTGCTACAGCTATTAAAATCACAACTATAAAACCCCTTAGTTTCGATCTGTCAGTACAACCTCCTGCTGAACCCTGCTCAAAGTAAGCGTAGCATTTTCATTTCACATCAGTGAGCAACTGATGTCATTTACCTGGACCTGAGCAAAGCCTTTGACACTGTCCCGCACCACATCCTGGTCTCCAGGCTAGTGAAACATGGGTTTGATGGGTGGATCACTAGATGGATAAAGAACTGGCTTGATGGCCACACCCATAAACCTTCTAACCTGGTATTCTATGAATCTATGAACCAAACCTCTGAAGAACATTTTTGCCCATGAGAGAGTCACATTTAACTCCCACTGTTTTTCAGAATTACATTGTATCACTCTAACCTTCAGTAAGAGAGGCTAGACCATGGAACCTGAAGTACATACCTTTGGCCTGGTGTCCATGACATACATGTATCGATTTGAAGGATTTGCTTTACTGATGGCTTGCAACATGTGTTCATCTTCCAGGCACCTGGCACTGAAACCTGAGAGAGGCTGACTACATCTGCAAATTGCAGCCTAATAGAAAACAAAGAACAAGGTAGCACCAATTTAATACCTGTACTTAAAATGCTTTACATTATTCTCAAAAGAATGTTGTTATCTGCTAAGTTAAAAAGTTGAAACACCTAAACTTGTTTAAGTACATCACTTGCAAACCCTTAAGCACAGTACCTACAACTTAAATCCAAAGGTTTATCAAAACATTTTTTAGGCTTAGCTACATGTATTAGTTAATATAATGGATTTTCCCAAATACAAACATTCAAAAAAGAAGTATAATCTAGCAAAATATACACTTTAGGAAAGAAAGTTCTCTCTTGGTATGAACTATGATTGGGTTTACTGCTGTAAGCATGATTTCACTATTACTTCAAGCCACTTAACACTGTACTTGCAATTTTCGTCATGTATTTCAGAAGGTATGAGGTTTATCTTGCAAATATTAATTACCTTCAAATGTACCTACTAGCATAATGCTCATTCTTCATAAATTCAACTCAGCAAGGTGACAATCCTTCTCTCCCTTCAGAGATACTCCTTAACCAAGAGAAGCAGATGCTACTTCACACCGCTCTACCAAAACCCTGCATAATCTTATTTCTCATCATCTAGGTCTTTTTATCTTTCAAATTGCTCCTTAAAACATCTCTAATCTTTTTGTGGTTTGTGGGGTTTTTTGTTTGCTTGTCTGTCATGGATTTTTTTTAACCCTTGCTTTAATCTAACAGATTTTACTCTTTACATATCAAGGAGGACAAATCACTTGATAAAAAGCTATCTTCAGTTACCTTAAGGTCAGTTTCTAAAAGCTTTAAGAAATTCAACTGATTACTTAAGGATTTCTTTTAAACTGGCTTAGCTTAAATCAGCATCCTGTTAGATACCACTAGTTGCAACTGTATTTATCACAACTTAAACCATTCTCATACAAGACACCACACTTACCTCACTATGTGCTCTCAACTACTGCCAAGTGTTCAGAAATAATTTCAGTATACTTGCATTAAGAGAAAGACACACTATACCTCTTTATTTTTATGATAATATGACAACACTGGGAATCTTCCTTTGCTTCTGAACTTGGAGCTACCAACAATTATGGGCTTGCTAGCAGTTCTGGGAACATAAAGTTCTCTAGGATAGGTTTCACAAATCTGAAAGACAAATACACAACAAGAATTTTACGTACAAGGCACAATGCCTGCACCAGTTTTATTGCATAAAATTTGAAAGATTTTGGGTGGAATAAGAGAAAGGATACAGACTAACATGTTTCTTCATATATGTGTGCACATGCAGCCCAGACAGCCAACCGTGTGCTGGGCTGCATCAAGAGAAGCGCGGCCAGCAGGGCAAGGGAGGTGATTCTCCCCCTTTACTCTGCTCTCGTCAGACCCCACCTGGAGTACTGTGTGCAGTTCTGGAGCCCCCAACACAAGAAGGATATGGAACTGCTGGAGAGAGTCCAGAGGAGAGCCACGAAGATGATCAGAGGGCTGGAGCACTTCTGCTATGAGGACAGGCTGAGAGAGTTGGGGCTCTTCAGCCTGGAGAAGAGAAGGCTTCGAGGAGACCTTATAGTGGCTTTCCAGTATCTGAAGGGAGCCTACAGGAAGGCTGGGGAGGGACTATTTACAAGGTCTAGTAATGTCAGGATGAGGGGGAATGGGTTTAAACTGGCAGAGGGGAGATTCAGACTGGATGTTAGGAGGAAGTTCTTTACAGTAAGGGTGGTTAGACACTGGAATGGGTTGCCCAGGGAGGTTATGGATGCTTCCTCCCTGGAGGCGTTTAAGGCCAGGCTGGATGAGGCCTTGAGCAGCCTGCTCTAGTGGGAGGTGTCCCTGCCTATGGCAGGGGGTTGGAGCTGGATGATCCTTGAGGTCCCTTCCAACCTAAACCATTCTATGATTCTATATATATTTAAACAGCTTAGAAGAGGAGACAAGCCAAGAACAAAGGAATACAAATTGGTATCCAAGTTACACAACCAAGCATTGCTGGAAAGCACTGGCATACAAGCATTCACCTCTCAAGAATGTGACTCTTCAGCGGAAACTATAAGTACATTGCAAACAGAATATTTTTGATATTTCCCTCATCTTCTGTATTTGCAGGCTGCAAAAATGAAATATAATCTCCAAATCCAGCACCACCACAGCCATTATTTCCCACAGCAAACAATGCAAACAATACAACAGAACCCTTCTCAGTTAGGAGATAATGTTATAGAGCACTAAAATTGCTGGGGCTGGGCTTCACACAGGTAAGAACATATGCATCCATCCACACACACACATTCTCAGTGAGACCTTGGAAAAAGCTTCAATTACAAAGCATGAGATTATTCATTGAGCTAGGAGTTAACTTTCTCCATCTAAGTTTTCACGTAGCTGAGAGCATAAGCAATTTCATAGTATTTGACTGTTTTCTATGGGACTAGGGTCAGAGGATAAAGCACAAAGAGATGCAGAGCAAAATCTGTTTCCATTACGACACTTACTTTATAATCACGATTTGCATCGGACAACTGCCAGTAATCATTTGGCACTCCCATTCTCTTATATTCTTCTGCTAGATCAATAAGTTGCCAACCTTTGACTTGCTGAGATTCATTTTGCTTTGGATTATAGGAGAAGGCATACAGATCTTCATATTTTGCTAAAAGGTAAAAAAGCTTTGATAAATTGTCCACAAAAACACCTGAGTGGTGAGCAGTAGCACAGTTGACAAGTCTTGAAATGGCACAAATAGGAGAGGCCATTTCAGGCTTCAAAATTCTCAGATGCAAGACTAACTAGATACTCAACACTCCAGAAATATTTATTCTGCAACTATCATAAGCAGTTAACTGCCAATTACAAATATTTAAAGGTGTCTTATAAGAGCTTTCTGGAGCATGTTTGACCAATTATAGCAGAGACATTTCTAAGTCCACAAGGGCAAAGTAGAAGTTACAAAACTAAGACAGAAAATTAAACAAAACAAAAGGCAGAACAAACAGATTCTGGAGGCAAGAACGGCATTTTATATCTACCAACCTTTAAAAGCAGTAAAGTTTTGTTAAAAGCACAAAAGATTTCAAAATATTTTATGCTTTTCTTAATACACTCTTCACATACCACAGATGCCAACATTTTATACTGCTCTAAACACAAAGTAGAAAACTAAAGCACTATACTAGAAGGCTTTCATAAAGGTGAACTGGCAGTGTTGTCTTAGCATCAAAACTCCTGCTTTATTTTTGAAACTGCACAAAATCAGTAACAAGTTAGTATACTAAGTCTATTACAAGTAGTAGCATTTTACCTATAGAACACATCAACTGAGATTATCTGCATTCATATTCATAATTTCAGAGATAACACTAGAAATACAAAAATATACAGGAATCTCACATTCTGTTAGTAAAGTAGTGGCACACAAAAGGCAACCAACATATCTTCTGAATGTACATGCAAACTAACACTTAATCATTACAAGTCTTTCACATATCAAATCCACCTGAGAAATTTTACATAATGCACATTTGAAAAAAAGCAAGCCATGAATTCCAGTCCCCCCCAACCCTATAACCCAGGCATACAGTGCAAAATCTTTCACCATTAGAAGTATTACCTGTTCTTGACAGTTGCAGTAAAGAGTTATAAATATCATGACAATCTCTCTCTCTGGGGACAACAAAGTGAACTATCCTGAAGTTCTTGCACTGGATGACAAGGGGACAGCCAGAAGTAGTCAAGGGAAGTTTTTCTACTGCAGCAATGTGATGATGCAGTATCTGTGGCATACAAGAACTCAAAGTAAGTACACTGATGAAAATGAGAACAATACACAACTTACGAGACCAGATGTAAGACACATTGAGCAATGCTGAATGTGTATTTTGACTAAGTCTGTCAAACATTTTACTACGAAAAGAAATAGGTTTAGATGATGACATTCAAGACTGGCATTTTGGTCAGGGTAACAGTTTCTCAAAATTTCATTATTCTCTACCTTCATATTTTGAAGAGTTATCTAATGTTTGCAAGGAACAGTGTATATTCTAAATACAAAAGTTAGAAGTAAGCTGTTCGTTCCTCTTCTATAACTTTGCTAGCTGACAAGCATACATCTAACCAGGCGGTGTTCAGAGTATCTGGGTTTTTTTTTAAAGGACCTATAATAACATCCTTCAGAATGTTTAGGGAAAATGAGGCAAATTAGGGAAAGCAAATCAAAGTACAAAAAATACAAAATATGCTGAAGATTTCAGAAATCCAGTATTTAACATCCACATAATGAACAACAGATAAGAAAAAACATTGCCTGTATTACCCATTGTGTAGACACAACAGTCAGAATTCCAGCCCGAACGTTTCTGTGAAAGACTGTCAGGATCATCAAGTCCAACCGACAACCCTACCCTACAAGGTTCACCCTAAACCATATCCTCAAGCACCACATCCAAATGACTTTTAAACGCATCCAGGGTCGGTGACTCAACCGCCTCCCTGGGCAGCCCATTCCAATGCCTAATCACTCCTTCCGTGAAAAAGAAAATTCCTAATATCCAGTCTAAACCTACCCAGTTGCAGCTTGAGGCCATTCCCTCTTGTTCTACACCTCTCAGCTAAATGTCTTTCAACTACTTTTACAGAAGAAAGTAATAAGCATACAGAAGCCCACTGAAGATTTATCTGTGCAAAAAAACCATGAAATTTAAGAATACACACAAAGTAACAGCTGTTCAACCACAGGAAAAAGGACATGGATACATTACCCCAATTGAACAAGATGTTCTTGAGAGCATTTTAATTCTCTCACTGAAACAATCATGTCGTCTTAAATATTGATCAGAATTAGACAGCCACCTGATGACTACACTGCCAAATGTGCATTTACAAAGAGACTGCATCTTGGAGGCATCACCATAATTATACTTGGTACTTGTATTATCCTCACAGAAATGCAATGCTTAGAGTATAAACTCAATTTCCATCAATCGAAACCTTCCAACAGAGTGCACAAGTAAAACTCCTGAATCATGTTTACCCCAACAGCCCATTTGGTATGAAATTATAGTAGTTCAGGTTGCACAAAATAAAGCATTGTATCCCAGAATGAATAATGGAACATTAAACATGGGTTTAAGCTGGAAGAGGGGAGATTCCGACTGGATGTTAGGAGGAAGTTCTTTACAGTAAGGGTGGTAAGACACTGGAACGGGTTGCCCAGGGAGGTTGTGGATGCTCCCTCCCTGGAGGCGTTTAAAGCCAGGCTGGATGAGGCCTTGAGCAGCCTGCTCTAGTGGGAGGTGTCCCTGCCTATGGCGGGGGGTTGGAGCTGGATGATCCTTGAGGTCCCTTCCAACCTAAACCATTCTATGATTCTATGATTTTTTTAAAGTACCATGGGGCATCTAATCAGATAACCAGGATACAGGATTAAGAGTAATGCATAAAATTACACCTACAGGGAAAAGCATTAAAAAAAAAAATTCAACAAGAAAATGAGATTTCATCCTGGAGGGTGATAGGCTTCAGGCACTGAACTCAGTCAGGTAAGACAAGCTACAGTGGAAGCCAGAACATATTCATACTTTTGACACCGGGGCAGTAAGTAGAGAAACAAATGGAAATTACTGTACCAACCAGCTGTGACTGTACCACATTGGAAGTAGTCAGCAAGAAGCTGTAGCCTTTTCTGAATCCCTTTATTCCACGAAATGCACACTTAAGAAAGAGATGCTTACCACTAAAAGAAAAATAGTATGGGTTGTTCAACATTTGACTTGAGTTCAGCTGCAGCAGTATCATGTAAGAGTACTATCTGCAAGTCATTAGCCTGTTGTGATACCATGAACAAGGAGAGTGTGGGGAATAACAACACCTTAGATGAATACCTTAGGAAACCAATGCAACCTTAGAACAGTAAGAACAAATACTTCTGAGCCACAAACATTCCTTATTCTTACCCATGTCTCTCTCTGGCTTGAATCTATGAATAACAGATGAGTTGCTGTAAGGTACAGGGTTCCCGTCAGTGATTTATTGCTTGTGCTGAACCTGTCTAGTAGTTTCACTTGTTCTACCTGTAAGAAAAGAAGAGAAGGAGGAACAAAACTCTTGGTGTTTGTTGCATGGTTGTGTTGGGTATTTTGCAAAAGCTTTGCCAGCTTCTGCAATAATTTGAAAACAACAGAAACTCAACACATGCAAGACCATTCAAATCAAACTATTAAGAACACAGTAGTGGTCCCACAAGCTCTGGGAAGACTGAGTAGTTTAAATATTTCATTTCAATACAAAAATGCCTAATGAAGGCACAACACCAGACTCACCAGAATACTCCACATGCAAAAGTACAGTGGGTTATTTAATAATCAAAGAGATCAGGTTATCAAGGAAAAAAGTAATTAATAATTATTAATTGCTAAGCTTTTAGACTGCTTCCCTAATACAGGGCGAAACACACTAACAATTTCCTTTTATTGAGATGCCAGCATTGAATTAACAGCTGATCTCAGCAGCATGCTTCACTGGCTCTCTGCAAACTCAAAGTCATAGAAATTATGTCCTCCTGACTTCAGCTTTAGTTATCTACTGTCTTTGATATCATCACCAACCTTAAAAATCTAGATCATCATAACCTTCTCTCATAGTTGAATTCTAATGAAAAGCAAGTGTTATACTAATAATTATTACAATCTCCTAGAAATTCAAGGACTGTATTGGTATTTGAAGCAGATATTACAAGCCTGAGCCCTGCAAGGGCAAATCTTCTCTAGTATTCCATCAAAACTGTTATCTTAAATCTGAACTGAAAATTTCAAAGGAAAGCAAGGTTAGCTCCTCAATGATTGTTACTGAAATCTGAAAATGTTTGGTTTTAACCTTTTTGCCTAGGCAATTATTTTTGAAGGCCAGTATGTCTAGAAATTAGTAGCAGCCTGATGAATATCACTTCTTAGTACCTTTAAAGGTCTTACATAGCTTGCTCCTTCATGGGCTTTTGAGTGTTTTAGGATCTCTTTCCCTGTGCCTTCAATTAATTTGCAGAGAGAAACTGCCAAATGACCTGGGATATGCAAAGGTAAGAGCTCAGAAACAGAATCCAACTAAATTTCAGTATGTAGCATGAACATGGGCCATCAGTAAGTGAATCGATGTTTCCCAGAGAAGTGGTTGAATCCCCATCCCTGGAGGTGTTTTAAGGAGGCAGAGATGTGGCAGAGTTAGAGAAGGGTTGGACTTGATGATCTTAAAGGTCTTTTCCAACCCAAACAATTCTGTCATTCATCTGCTGCTCAGGCAGCATATCTTCATGATCTCCACAGTTTGCTTTATTTGAAGCAAACACTGCACTAATTTTTATGTGCAACAACAGCAGAGTGGCAAATGGTTTATATCCATGCATCCCTTTTTCTTGGCAGCACCATCTCATTAATGCCAAGCTAAAACTTTCATGCTTGAGGCTTGCTGCTGATGCCATTAAATGCATGGCAGAACTCCAAAAACTTCCACACCAGCAAGACTAGCTCTCAGGTGAGAGGACTAGAAGAGCACGTATCCACTACTCTGATGCTATTTTTTTGCTCATATGTACAGACTCGTTTATACACCAAAAGCATATATAAAATACTAACAAAATTGTCTTTCCATTCAAGTGTTTCCTATAATCCAGCAAGGCCTAATTTTGATCTTGAAAGTTGGAAAAGCAATGGCATGCAGAATGGAATGGAGGAGAATAAACAGCCACTAAAAGCCACTGCTGCTATGATATTCAACATTTCAGTCTAGAAAGCAAAAACAGAACTGGAAGCTACATACATAAGCAACTCAAAATACAATGCATTTTAATCAGCAAGATATCAGCACTCACATATACAGTAGCACAAATCAACACAATGGAGACAAAACAGAGTTATTTTTTGGCAGTTCTGCAGCAGTTGCTGCTCAAGTACCTGGCACTACACCTCCCTAGCAAATCAAGGACACAGGAAGTGCTCCGGTTTTGTTCCAGTACACAACCCACAACATCCTGGCACATGAAGGTCCATTCTCTCTCATGTAACAAGGCGCTATTCTCAAAGCTATTTTTTAATGTTAGATGAGGGCAGGCATTAATGCTCCAGTTTTCTCTTACATGGGTAAAGTCTTCAACAGTTCTGCATGCTAAGTTCTAGATAGGCTTTTCTTAAAGACGAATGAAACATAGATACAGCCTTGTAGATGACACATTCATTGTAATGTGACCCAAGTCAGCTTTAATGGGTACTCAGCTAGGCAAACACTGTTGTTTTTTTTTTCCAAGTCTGGCAAAATCTTAGTTATGGAAAACGTGTCAATCATCAGTTTTGAAGACGATGTCTTCATGAGATTAATAGGTTGAAGGCTGCTATTGAGTTTTAGCACACAGAATTTGTAAACAGAGACCATTTAACAAATCAGAAGCAATATTTTGACATTAGGTTGCACTAACAAATTAGTGAGTTCTTAAATCAGTAAGAATTTGAACAGCTACCTCATTAGAGTATTTAAAGAATCACCAGACAGTATACTGAGACTAAGAGTTACAGAACAAGAGCAAAATGCCCCAAAGAAGTGTTCCAGTATAAGAGACAAGTTGGAAGAAAGGGGAAAGTTAAAACTGTACCTCTGAAGTCTTGCACTGAAAAAGCTAAAGGATTGAACAGAACAATTAAAACTAAGATAAGATTTTTTTATTATAACTTTGTATGACTCACAGAAATTAATAGCTTTCTCTTCCTCATTTAAGTCTCAGGGTTGCAAACAAGCTTAGGATTTAGCAATCAAGCTAACCAAAGCTTTCCATCTCCAATAGAAAACTTATCAGCATTTTCACTGGAAAAGATCTGACTTCAAACATACAAAGACTTGACTGAAGAAATTCCAGTCTTTTCTACTATTTCTGATTAAAGTATTTTAAAGACACTTTAGTTCTGAAGTTCCATTGCAAAAACACAATATTCTTACTAGTATCTTCCCCAACATCACCACTCATGACATACTGTGAAACTGTTTTCATCCTTTTTTGCCCTTTTTTAACATATATATATCTACACACATATATGAATATTCTCAGACAGAAGTCATTTTAAAATTCACCTCGATTCTTTATTCAACATAAATCTGTGGACAGCTTAAGTTCACAAATGCTAAACTTTATTTCAGGTACGTGACAGTTCTAAGACAATTTTAACATTTCTAGCAAACTGAATTTTGATGAGGAAGAAAACCAGTTTTGTCACCTTCTCCTAGGGATGGCAGTTTCCCTGCATAGCAATTAATTCGTGCAAAGCCGCACTGTTATTTCAACCTCATTTCACTATTACTTTATTAAAACAAACTGAAAAAAATTATGAAGTGTTCTGTTAGATTAGAAAAAAACAGATGTGACTCAGAACAGCTGGAATGAGACACAACTTGAACCTGTACATGTACTGAATATTTAGGGCCCACAGTGCATACTGTACTTTAGTTTTCTTGCTTCCTGTAAATGTAGCGCTCAGAATCATAACCACGTAGCATATGTGAATTTTAATCCACCTGGATATTCAGTAAGACATATTACAAAAATTAACCAAGCTTCACAATTATAACCCAAAGGTCCTAAGTTGTGTTCAGAGCTTGTTTCTCTCTTCAGTTACATTGCAACATATTTGTTCCCCAGAAGAATCCTGAAAACATACAGAAATGCAATCACCTGCAGATGCAAAAAAGGCAGTGACCTGTAGCCTAACTAGTCTCAATTTCAGGCTTGAAACTTAAACAGCTACTCAGATCATCAAGACACTTTGGCTTAGTCTAGTTTTTAATTTTTTAATTAGCTATTGACTGTAACAATATAACATTAAGTTCCAAAACAAGGCGGTTCAGGCTTATAAGTAAATAGACTGATAAGGAAACCTTATCTCCAATCTGTTCATTTGGTGGAAATTACTCCAAGCAGTAAATTAGAGTCACTAACAGTAGCTTCATTAGAGATCTTCCTCCTGTTTCATTTATATACAAGCAGATATATGTGAAAAATATAGCTAGCTACATATATTTCATATAAAATGTATATATAACCTATTAGTAAAAAAATTTAGAAGTCTGTTCCTTTAATTATTGGTTATAAACCTACTATTCAGAGCTTAAATAAGACCACTCCTTTTGTCCACACATCCATAAACCTGGTTTAAAGCCAGACTGCCACACGAAGTAACTAATCACTTGACAATTTCCAGGATCCAACGGAGAGGGGCATGCTTTTCAGCAGCCCTTGCAACTAGGCTGATAAGCAACAGGACAAAGATACCGCTCAAAATTTAATTCTATTAAGGCCGTGACTTAACTTACTTGAAAATTATTTATAAAAAGACGATTTATGTTTGGTTGGTTTTTTTTTTAAATCTTCATTATAAAGACAAACTAACATAGAAAACTCTTGTAAGAAGTCTAAAATGTCAACTACAACTTAGCTTTTTTTTTTTACATAGCCTAGCACATTGCAGGTATACTGATAGCTTGCATTCCTAACAACATATACTAGAGCAATTTTAAAAAGCGTTGTTTTCACAACCGATTTGCCTCCAAAGCTAGAAAAAGGTACATAGAACCGCACCCCGAGTATAAAACCCAACTGCACTTCTTTCCCCTCTAGCTCCTTTGTTCCCCACATTACAACTCCTCTTACATCACGGATGTTTTTTATGTCTTCCCCCTTACTAAGGAGACATTCTAGCAGGGCCCCATAGGGACAGCACCCACTGAGCTCCCCGACGGAGCTTTCATCCCGTCTCGCTCCTCGGCTCGGAAGGAGGCCCAGCCGCGAAACCCCCAGAACAGCAGCGGGATAAGCACCTGAGCGAGGCTGCTCCGCTGCCGGCTGCCTCCACCGGAGCCCAAGGGCACTCCGAGCGGCACGGACCGTTCCAGAGTCCCCGTGGGAAAGCACCAGGTACAAAATGGAAAGACGAAAACAACAACGCCCTCGCTCACAGCTGACAGGAGCGGGAAAGGGACAAACCGGGCCAAACAGGCCCTTCCCACCCCATAACTACCAGCGCGGTACCGGCAACGTTACTGCTCCTCTGCCCACCGTCTCCCCTCCCGGGGCGCCACCCCACTCAGCAAAGTGAGGCCGAGGCGGGAATACCTTAGTGGTGCGGATGTGCTCCATAGCAGTGCCCGCTGTGCTGCAGCCGCCGCCCGCTGGGTGCTGCCGGGCCTGGGCGGCCGTCACCTGGAAACGCTTCCGGGGAGGGCGGGACGGCCTCGCCGCTGGGGCGGGGCATCACCGGCGGTGCCTCCCTGCAGCGCCTCCTCGCGGCGGATGGAGGGCACTTCGTCTCCGCTGCGCGGCGACCAGCGCGCGTGCGCAGTGGGTAGCCGAGACAGGCGGGCAGCGGCGTGCTTAGGATGGGGTAGTTGTCGCCGAGCGAGGTGAGGAGTGGTCCACACTGGGTCTCGCAGTGTCCCAGAGGTTCCCTGTGGGATTCAGGGAGGAGAGAGGGGCTGTGGTTGCTGTGCAGGGAGCCACGGTGCTGAGTGCTGGCCATGAAACCTTACCTGACAGCCAGCCCAGAGGAGAGGGTGGTCTTGGGCCCACGGTGACAGTGGATGTGTGGAAAACAACACCTATTCCCTGATTACCCAGGCCTCTACTCTTGTCATGGTGAGTTGCTGTCGCTGTCATGAAGTGGGGAAATACTGGAAAGTGGTCTTTTTTTATTGTAGTATTACAGGATCACCAAGGGATTGAGGTGGAAAGGAACCTCTGGAGTCTAGTCCAACACCCCTGCTTAAGCAGAGCCATCCAGAGCCAGTTGCCCAGTAGCATGTCCTGGAATATCTCTAAGGATGGACACTCCACCACTTCTTCAGGCAGTATGTATAGTGCTTGGTCACTCTTGTGAAAAATTTTCCCTGACATTTAAAACAAAGCTGCCAGTGTTTCAGTTTGTGCTCATTGCCTCTGATACTGTCACTGGGCACCACTGGGAGTGCTGGCTCCATACTTTTTGCACCATCCCTTCAGGTATTGCTATGTGTTAATAATAGTCCCCTTAGCTTTCTCTTCTCCAGGCTGAACAGACTCAGATCTCTTAGCCTTTCCTCATAGGAGAGCTGCTGCAGTTAAGTATGCAAAGTTGTGGTGTACAGTGCTGAGCAGAGGGGAAGGATCACCTCCCTTTACCTGCCAGCACTGCTGTGCCTAATCCAGCCTAGGGTACCCTAGATTTGCATTTTTTGCTGCAAGGACACATTGGTGGCTCACGTTCCACTTGGTGCCCACCAGGACTCCCCAGGTACTTTTTTGTCAGCTCCTTCCCAGATGGATGTTGCCCAGCGTATACTGGTACCTGGGGTTGTTCCTCCCCAGGTGGAGGGCTTTGCACTTCCTTCTCAACTACATGAGGTTTCTTTCAGACCACTTCTCCAGCCTATTATGGCTCTGAATGCCAGCATGAGTCCCTGATGTATTGGCCACTCCTCTCAGTTTGGTGTCATCTGTTAACTTACTAAAAGTACGCTCTGGTCCATCATCCAGATAATTAATGAAGATCTTAAACAGAAATGGACTCAGTATTGACCCCTGGGTCACTACTAGCTTCTGACTGTCAACTAGACTTTATGCCACTGACTACCTTCTTGTGGGCCCAGCCATTCAGACAAGTTTCAATCTACCATACTGCTCATTCAGCATGTGCATTTATAGCTTCTCTGTGAGAGTCTTATAGGAGACAGTCTCAAAAGCCTTACTGAAGTAAGAACTGGTAAAATTTTGTTGGAAAGATTAGAATTTTAGTCTGTACAAGAATGAAGTAACAAGCTGCACAAGGCAGTGACTCATCCATATTGTATTTGTGTGGGTGTCAGTGCACAAAAATCTTGCATGTGAAGCACTGTAGTCAAGAGACAAGATCAAACTTATCTTAAAGGTTACAGGTGGGCTATATAAGTCCTGCTCTTTTCATGATTGTCTAAATTAGGAGCAGTTTAGTAGGACAGTTTTTAAATAAAACCAATCTGTTCTACCAACATACAGACTTCATGGTCTTGAACTTAAAGTTTTTAAGTAATGACATTCGTAGACTGTAATAAGTTATTAAAATCATACTACAAAGGCATCACTGTTTCCTTGACAGCTCCTCTTTTCCTATTATGCCAATATAATTGTGTCACTCTGTGGCTTATCAGATCAGAACTTGTTGATAGATGACTATGGAAATCACTCTGTAAATGCTATTTAGCATTTCAGAGGTTTGGGGCTTTCATTTTTGTAAGATATTCAAAGATAAGCATGTGCATCCACTATATAAGTAAACAAGAACTAAGCAACACAAATTGCACATAAATATATCCCTGAAGCTCTTCCTTGTGTAAAGGAAGCAATAAATAATCTCACAGATTTTTTCAGTAAATAACATCCGTTAGCCATCCATAGTACACAGAGTAGCAGTACAGAAAGAGTTTTGCATTGTTTAAGATGCTTTGAGGTTGTGTAGAGATGAGGTCAGGAAAGCCAAGACCTGGCAAGGGATGCAAAGAATAACAAAAATGGTTTCTAGAGATACATTAGCCAGCAAAGAAAAGTTGAAGAAAGCATACCCACTCTGAGAAGTGAGAATGCAGATCTACTATCAAGAGAGGAGGAGAAGGCTGAGGTACTCAATAACATTTTAGCCTCAGTCTTCACTGGCTATCTTGCTCTGTCCCACTCCCAAGTTGATGGACCACTAGGTATGGGCCAGCAGGGTAAAGTCCCTCTTACTGTAAGGGAAGATCAAGTTCAAAACCATCTGAGGAACCTGAACACACATAAATCTGTGGGACCTGGTAAGAGGCATGCCAGAGTTCTGAAGGAGTTGGTTGATGTAGTTGCAAAGCTGCTCTGCATAACGTTTCAAAAAGTCCTGGCAGTCAAGTGAAGTCCCTGAAGACTGGAAGAAGGGGAATATTACATCCATCTGTAAAAAGGGTAAAAAAAGGGACCCTAGAAACTGCCAACCTGTCAGCCTTACCTCTGTGCCTGGGAAGATCACAGAACAGGTCCTCCTGAAAGCAATGCTAAAGCACACGGAGGATAAGAATATGATTGAAGACAGCCAGTATGGCTTTGCTGAGGGCAAGTCCTGCTTGACCAACCTGGTGGCTTTCTGTAACGGTGTAACTACATCAGTGGACAAGGGAAGACAAACAGACGTCATCTGTCTGGACTTTTGTAAAGCCTTTGAGATAGTCCTCTGCAATATCCTTCTCCATAAACTGGTGAGATATGGATTTGATGAGTGGAACATTGAGCAAATAAAGAATTGGTTGGATGATCACATTCAAAGGACACCAGTCAATGGCTCAAGTCCAGATGGAGATGGGTGACAGGTGGTAACACTTAAGAGTCTGTAGAGGGACCAGTGTTGTTCAATATCTTCATCAGTGATGTAGACAGCAAGATTGAGTGCACCTTCAGCAAATCTGCAGATAATACCAAGCTGAGTGGTGTGGTAGATAAGACTGAAGGATGGGACCTGGACAGGCTGGAGAGGTAAGCTGAGGAGACTCTCATGAAGTTCAATAAGGCAAAGTGCAAAGTCCTGCACCTAGATCAGGGCAATCCTCAATATCAGTACAGGCTGGGGGAATGATGAAATTGGGAGCAGCCCTGCAGAAAAGGACTTGAGGGTACTGGTAGATGAGAAGCTGGACATGAGCCAATAATTCACACTTGCAGACCAGAAGGCCAATCACATCTTAGGCTGCATCAAAAGAAGCGTGGCCAGCAAATCAAGGGAGGCGATTCTGCCACTCTACTCTGGTGAGACCTCATTTGGAGTAATGTGTCTGGCTATGGAACTCCCAGCATGAGAGAGACATAGACCTACTGGAGCAGGTCCTGAGGAGGGCCACAAAGGTGATCAGAGGGCTGAAACACCTCTCCTAAGACAGGCTGAAGGAATTTGGGCTGTTCAGCCTGGAGAAGAGAGGGCTTCAGGGAGACCTTATAATATCATATCAATATCTGAAGTGGATCCATGGGAAGTCTAGGGAAGGGCTGTTTAGAAGAACAAGGGGCAGTGGTTTCAAACTAAAGCAGGGTAGATTTAGGTTGGACATTACCCAGGGATGTTGTTGAGGCCCTGTCCCTGGAGACATCAAAGATCAGACATGATGTTGCCCTGGGCATCCAGATCTAGTTGAAGGTGTCTCTTCTCACTGCAAGTGTTTGGACAAGATGACCTTTGAGCGTCTCTTCCAACCTGATGCAATCTGTGAATCTGTAAACTCCAGAGGTAATCATATCAAACCCTTCATAGCACTATGATTCATCTAGATGATCAGGTAGATATTAAAGTCCAGTAAAGTTCTTTCCTGGACAAACATAGTGTGCAAGATACTCTTAAGAAATTCCCCTACATTTCGGCAAACTGGTTTTATACAGAATACATCTTGTGATCCAGCACCTAAACTGGGCATGGATGGAAGTGTTAATGCAGCTTCACACAATGTCCTGTGGCATATGTCTGTGAAGTCTGATAGGGAAACAATGAGCAGTAATTTGTGCAGCGAATGTAGGCAGTGGTAACTCAGTCTGTGACACTGAGGTGCTGTGGCTTGTACAACAGCATTAAAGAGTGATGGGTCTGTGGAGGCAGATGAGAACCACGTGCTGTTGTGTCAGCTGTGAGCCCAGGTTCAGCCTAAACTTAAGTGAAGTTTGGGGGTTTCATGGAATCTGATTTAGACTTTGAGCTGTTTTCCTGCTTCCTGGCCAGTCACCAAGAGGTAACCTTTCGGGTATCGTAGGCTGCCCTATCTGCCTGTGGGCAGGACGACAGCGACACAGGATACAGGACCACCAGGGCAGGCACCACAAAGCGCTCAGAAACCGACTAGGTGTTCGGATTCTGGAAGGCTGGCTCCTGCCACCTGACTTGCCGACGAAGGATCCCCTTCATCTTCGCCTCTTTAGTGAGGGGTGTGCCCAAGCCCTCAGTCAGCTCCGGCCTCGCCTGGGCGCCGGCTGGTGAGACCTGGCAAGAGCGGCATCCGAAAAGCCACCAGGTGCCCAACACGGCTACAATCTCCCCATGTCTTCATCCGCAGTGCTTCCACCCTGCAAACCGAGACTCTCGGATGCGTGGTCCCTCCAGAGTGGGGCACATTCGGCCGTTTGCAGTAGCACCCTCGGCCAAAACCTGCTGCACAGGCGAAAAGAAACCGCTGTCGCCTCGCAGTGCTGCCGCTTTAAGGCGCGGCGGGCGGCACGGCGGCGGCGCTGTCCCGTGGTGCACTGCGGTGGGCGCGCGGAGGGAGCGTGGCTGGTGTCCGCGCGCTTGCTGCTGCCGTTCGGTTCGAAGTTGGCGCCGGGCGCTATGCGGCTCTGAGAAAGCCGCAACCATCGACCTTGGGGAAGCCGTAACCGCCGCAGCCTTCCCTGGCCCCCGTCGCCGAGGCCCACTGCCGCCTCTCAGCCCTGCTTTCCGGCTGTTTCTGCCGCTGCCGCCATGTCTGCGGGCTTCTCCTTCGGCGCCGGGACCCTGGGCTCCGCGGCCACAGGAGGCGGGGGCGGGGGCTTTTCCTTCGGAGCCGCCACATCAAGGTAATGCTGCGTCCCTCGCCCCCGTTTGGGTCAGCCCTGCCCGCAGGCCCCCCTCCCTAGATTCCTGTGGCCTGGTCCGCCGAATTTCGCGGCCTGGCCCGTCGCTGAGGCCAGCGTGGCTCCGATGACCTGGTCCGGGCCAGGGCGGCAGCGGCGGGACAGGCCCGGGCGGCACGCCGGCGTATGTGCGTGTGAGTGCTGGGCGAGGGAGCAAGCGTAGACTCCGAGCTGTGTATCTCGGTGTCACTTCTGCTGCCCCCAGCGGGGCCCGGAGCTCTGACCCTCTTAGCTGAAAGAGCCCGTGGAGCGCAGATGAACCGGCTTCACCGTGTGTGCCCTGGGGCTGGGGGTATCTCTTGCCCTTCCTGTTTCCGCTTCGCCGTCAGCCTAGTAAAATAGAAGTCTGTTCAGTGGATAATAACAAAGAGAAGTGCCCTGTTAGTTTTGTTTTATTTTAGTCTTAGAGCAGCATCTTTTCGTAGTTACCTCTAATGTTATGAATGCAGAATCTGAATCGTAGGCCTGTCTTAGGTTTCAGCAGTCAGCCTGAGCTTGTGTGTGTGGCATGGAGCTTGTTAGTGCCAAAGGCCAAGTGTTTAATATTCAAATGTGAAATTCCTGTATTTTAAGTTGGTTGTAGATATACTCTTTCTGACGCAGATAACTTTGCATTTGATATCTAGTGTTTTGCAGTAAGTTCACTATGCTTTGATGTGCATGTGACATACAACAGGCTCTGTTGAAGACATTCATAGTATTTAGGTCTCAGAATAACGGATAAGCCTTTGCTCTTGCTGGGATTTATTTTCCCTATTTTTTCTTTCTTTGCTCACAACTGTACTAGAAGAGATTGTAAATGGGCAGGGTGAGCTACACAAGGGAACTTCACATGAAGTAGGTAGATTTAAAAATACTTATCTGTTGTCAGGAGTTAGCAGTGTGAGTGGAACAGAACATCTGGATCTAAAACACTGTCTCTTGATTAAATAAGAATACTGGGTTTTGGAAGCTCATATGAGAGGGAATGAATTTTCTGAATCTCTTCTAATATTCTTAGTTTTGTGATCAGGAGAGGCTGACATTCATGTGTTACCTGTACTTGGTGGTTTGTTTGGATTTTATTTTACCTACACTGTGTACTTTATATAGAGGTGGTAAAGAACTCAAGTTCCTTTTGTTTCATGTCTGTTTAATGAAGATTTTCCTGTCATTTAAAATGAGCAAGTTTAAGTAATTTTCCGGCTTATTTTAAAACATTCTTCTTAATGTACTGCATGAAACAAGGGAAACTAAAACTATTCAAGTTCCATGTTTGAGTGTTTTATGTTTTTGTTTTTTTTTTTTTCTGTTGTAGCTGGCTTTCTAATATCTTAAGCTAATTTAACAAGTGCTAATTAATAGCAGTATGGTACTCTGTATTTTTATTAATGTATTTATTCTGACAAGCAGGCTGAGTCTTCAATGGCTGTTGGTCGAGGAGTAGCAGTCTTTTTGCTGCTGGGTGATTGTTGAAAGAATTTGAAGCATCTCTGTGGGATGATTTGCTTGAGAGTATGCTTCAGGCTCTAAGGAGCTGTTGTTCTAGGCTAGGTTTAAAACAGTATTGCCAAGTGATGGGAGAAAGGGGGCTTTATTGTGTAGTCCAAGCATAAGAATTACTCTTCAGTGTGACCAGATTATATTCTAGTAGCCCAAAGCCAATGTGATGTGTCACCTGACCTAATTCCTGCTTTGCACCCCTAGGTGTTCAGGTACCTATGCTCGCGCTTTTTTGCTAGTTGATGTTCTCTACAATGTACCTTGGCCAGGTGCAATGCTTTGTTCTAGTGCTAAAATGAAAGTTAAAACTTTACTTCAGTGACCTGAGCTCCTCTTCCTTCCATCTGTGGGGAGCACATAGTCCTGGCACATGCTTTTTCCAGCTGGTGAGAACACTCCCATTGTTTTATTTCCGCATGTTTCCTTCTTACTGCCATGTTAAAAAACACAAACGAAAAAGCCCCAAACCAACTAAACAACAACAACAAAAAAAAATTCACAAAAAAAGACCACCAAAATCCACAGACACATGCCAAAACAAAGAAACAAACCTCAAACAAAAAAACGAAACCCACACCCAACAACAACCTAAAAAACATCACCCCTAAAACTCCACACACAACACACCTCATCGTCTTGTTTGAGACTTTTGGCTTTTTGTGCTGTGGTATGGAATTGCATATTTGGCATCACAGCTTTCTTCTACTGGAGTGCTGAAACAAGAAAATAATGAGAAACAAACTCTTGACTGATGAGAGCAGTGCCATGTTGTATGTTTACAAGTAGTTGGGTCATGGTAGCTTGGTATGTTGAAAGTTTGGAGTAAAGAAAGCTGAAATGCTTTGACTCCTATGCAGTCGGTTGCATAGTTAGTGGGTCCCTGCCCTTCTAAATGTCTTGGCTACTCTGCTTCCTGAATTACTATTTTAAGAGTAACTCGCATCTAGATTTTGAACTTGCAACCATCTTTTGCTGGACTTGCCATAGTCAGTTGGTTTTGGTTTCTTTAAAGGATTTTAAGTATTTTGTGTTTAATTTGTTATGCCTAGAAGCTGCTTTCATACAAGAAGAGTGCAGAGATAAGGAAGCAATGAGAGAGTACTGTAAACCTGAAACATAAAATACTTCATGACAACTGTCACCTTGAAGTCTAAATTGAATTTTGTTTCAGTGCCTCTGTTGTAGTTATGCAAAATATTGTTTAAATTAGAGAAAACTTAGCCTTCTAAAGACTCAGAAGTGGGAGCATGAAGTTAAAACAAATAAATACCTGATCTTTTAATCAACTTTTAAGACAAAGTATTTTGAACTGTGAGCTCATCTGGCTGGGAATGCCTGTAGTTTTGCTACTTAGAGAGAATCATTATTGTTGTATTCCTCTGTGTTTTGTACAATAAATAAATGAACTCATTGCTAAATGTAAAGTTTCTGTTTGCCATGAAGCTTCTGAAATGTTATTACCCAGAATAAATAAAAAAGGCTTCATTTACCTGGTAATGATTCGTTCCTCCTTCTCTCATCCTTGTGATTTCTGAAAGTAACTTTCTGACAAGTATACGGACAGAAAAAAGTATGGTAGGTGTGGGTTATCAGTTTCGCACCTGTGGGCAAGGATAGCATTTTGGTTAGAACAACAAATGTCAGTGTGTTTTGGTGGTAAGGTAAGGCAGTTGCACTGTTGGTAGTTACATGACTTTGTAATGAAATAAATTAACATTGAGGTTTCTGGTCAGAGGTATCTTAACTGGGTTTTAAACCTTCTTTGAAAAGATGTTTGTGCAGGTTTGTTTTCATCTTTGTCCCATCTCCCATTTTGGTAGTTCAGGGAGGATAATTAGGCATAAGTAATGAGATGGTCTGATGGAGAAAAGTTCAAATTTCCGTCTGGTCTAGCAAGATATATCAGTTGAGCAAGGATTTAAATAAATGCTGGAGTCAGTGTCAGGGGATTGGTGTGAGTTGTGGAGCTGTAGAAGAGGCACGTAAGCTTGGACTCTTGTCCTGCTACATTGTGTGTGGTTTGGGAAATTCAATGGTAATATGGGAAAGAAACTGACAGTAGTTTTTTTAATTATTATTTTGAAAAAGAATTATTGCTTATAATGTGGTTTTGGTTTTGATTTTTTTTGTTGCGGTGTGGTTTTTTTTAATAGCTCAACAGGAGGACTTAACTTTGGAACTCTGGGCTCTTCCACGGCTACAGCAACTACATCAGCTCCTTCGGTGGGTTTTGGGAGTGGACTTTTTGGATCAAAACCAACAACTGGCTTCACACTAGGAAACACAAATACAGGTAGAAAAAAATACTGAATGTCAGAAATTTGAAACAACAGCAAATCAATATATCATATGCAGACAAAAACGTTGTGATGCACTTTTTTTTTTACAGTAGTTCTGTAGCTCAGAATATTGCAGATTTTTGTGAGAAGGCATCATTGAGCAGTTTAAAAGGTCTTTTACTGAGAACTATGCAGTGCCGATGCTGCAGAAACAGGTGCTTCTTTAGAAGTTGTGCCTGGGCCTCTGTGTAAATTGTTCCATAATTTGAATCCTGGTATTTGCTCTTCAGTGTTATGATTTAAGGTTGAGGTATATCTTGATTGAAAAATATTTTAAAACATGGCAAGATTTGTTAGTAATGAAGACATTTATTACAAATTTTCATGGATCTGTACTTCAGCCTATGAACATACAGATTCTTAGAGTATTGTTGGAAGTGCACAAGAATACAACTGTTCTGACTGGAAATTTTTTTTCAGCCGTCATGGAGACAAACTTAATAAATTTGGCTCCAGTGTTGCTAGACAAAGTGGTCTCTTTCTTGTAGGCTTGTATGACTAGATAAAGGAAGTCCTGAGAATCAGTCTACTAGAAATAGATTGAACAGTGTACTGAAAGTCTGTATCACTCTGGCTGCATTGAGACAATTTTCTTTCAGCTCTCAATGATTCTTTTGATCTTCTAATCAGATTTTTTTTTGTTAAATATGAAATGCCATAGCACTGTTTAAATGCTCTTAGAATTGTCAGTGGGACAGAAACCCTAAACTGAAAGAGGATTTTACAAATACTTCAGACTCTATAATCCTCTGTGTTACACTGTAAATCTGCAGGTTTACATGCTAATGTCATGTATTGCCAAATGACTGAAAAAGAAACCCCACTCCATACGAATTACTACTTTCCATATTTTTGTTTATGTTAATTTGTTTGAAATTCTAAACATTTTGCTATACTGCTGTGTTAACATCAGCTTCACTGTTAGATGATTAAGAAGAAAAATGATGTTTCGAAGTAAAGCTTTGGTGCATGCTGTTTCTGTGCAAATGTTTTGATTTTAACATACTACAGTAAAAACTTGTATAACAGTCTACGTAGTGTCATAATGTTGCATTATTTCAGTGGTTTATGTCTTTTTTTTTACCACAATAACTGGTCTTCAATTACTGTTCTTACTTTGCTTTCATTATTACAACAGGAACAGCAACAACAATTGCTACAGGACTGACACTAGGTAAGGAACTAGTCTGGATTTCAATATTAGGAAAAATTTCTTTATGGAAAGAGTGGTCAGGCATTGGAATAGGTTGCCTAGGGAGGTGGTGAAGTCACCGTTCTTGGAGATGTTCAAGAAGTATGTGGACATGGCGCTTTTGGGATTAATGGCCATGGTGGTGTTAGGTCAGTGGTTGGACTTGATCTTAGAGATCTTATTGAACAAAACCAATTCTATGATTCTCTTATACAGGTAAAAAATACAGAGAAATATTTCTTGTAACATAGAAAGTTAGTGCTTATATGTGAGATTTTTTCCCCGTTATTAATTGCAGTCTGCTTTGAAGCTCAAATGAGGCTGCAAACCGGAGCAGAGCCTGCAGTTCTGAGTACTGTCACTTGTTAAAGGATTATTCCATTCCTGTATAGCGGTGGCAGCAGTCACAGTGCAAAGTTAGGCTTTGTATTTATGTGCCTCTAATGAGTTATGAGTTTCATCCTTCAGCAGAGAGAAAGTCAAATACGTTACCAAATAATTTTTCATACGGAATTTCTTGTTTGGATGAACTTTGTGAGCAGATCTGTTTGGTAGTTGTATCTTTTAAAACTAATAAGGGGAAGTAACTGGGAACAGATGTTGGTGTTTTGTTTCTGTCATGCATCTTTAGTGACTCTTTCAGCTGTCATTAAGAACACAGGAGTATGTGAGTAGTTGGGTGGTTTTTTTGTTGAGGTGTGGATTTTGTTGTTTTTTTAAACACAAGCAGCTGAGATCTGAGCAGAAACTGTGCTTTAGTATCACAGATGTTGAGTATGGAGGTATTGCTACAAAACAAACTGCAGTCCAAGTACTTGGGAAGTCATGCTGTGAATAAAGAGAAAAAAATACTGTTTTCCAATGTATGTAGTTATACATATAGTAGTATGTTTCCAATACTATTTGGATAAAGTAGAAAATGAAACAGACAGATGGGCGAAGCAGCAGCTAACCCAGAACAGACAGTGATACATAATCATATGTGGCAGTCAGTATTATGAGCATAAAGTATATCCAATAACTCAGTGAAATGATGTGATCTGAAACAGACACAGAGCAGTTACTGAGAATAGCAAATACATGTTTCTTACGCATACTATTTTGATTTGTGTACATATATGCACATTCCCCCTTTGGAATATGGATTCTGGACTGTGAAATGTATACTTACCTTGAAAGCAGTAAAAAGTGGAATCTTTCTTTTAGAAGTGTTCAGAAACAAAATTGGAGGGAAAAATTTCTCAAAATATTTTTCATGCTTACAAATGAAAAGGATATGTGCATTTGGTTTGGTATGCACATTCAGTTGAGAATTTTTAGTTCATGTTTTGGGCAGTAATTTGTATAGCTCCATTTACCAATACTTGGTTCATTTAGTAGATGCTCTTGATGGGAAGGCTTCTTAAGATTTTATTTTTTAGGTTATCTCTAGATAAAATTACTAGTCAAGGATTAAAGCGCATCAGATAATTCTAAGTTTTGGAGCAAAAATGCCTTTGCTATTAGTATAAAAATTTGAAACTGAAGGTAGCATGGGGATATTTTTATTTGATGCTGTTGTGGTCATGATGGTTAAATGGAAATAGTTCAGAACCATTCATTCCCGAACAGTATGCTCTAAGAGTGGTAACTGGTTTTGGGTTTCTTTTAGGCACGCCTGCCACTACATCAGCGGCTACCACGGGCTTTAGTTTAGGTTTCAACAAACCTGCAGGTTCAGCCACGCCATTTGCTTTACATGCCGCTTCTACCTCAGCGAGTGGCTTGTCATTATCATCTGCTCTTACCTCGACTGCTGCAGCAGGTAGGAAAATGTTTGGGGTGGGTGTGTTTGTTAATAATAAAATTTTATGGCAAAACAGGTCTATGTTCTATATTTATCTAGGGTTTATATAATTTGTTGGTATTCTTAATAAGGTTCATTGAACTTCAGTAGTTCTGCATTTGGCTGCCATAGTGCAGACAGACTTATGAGCAGCATACTGTATGATGTAGGCAGCATAGAATCTAAATTACTGTAAGTATATAATAAATCAGCTCTTGCTGTGAAATCATTAGTTTTACTACTGTTAACCTCACAAGGTTGAAAGCTTCCTGCTTGGCAACTAGTAAGTTTGGGAAATGTCTGCCTTTTGTAGATGGCCTGAAATGGTGGAAACAAGTATCTTCCAGTGTAAAATATTTTAATGTTTAGCACAAAACATGAAACTTTCACCATTTTAATATAGAAATAAACAGCACTTGTTAGATCCATTATTCATAGAATAGTTTAGGTTGGAGGGGACGTCAAAGATCATCTAGTTCCAAACCCTCGTCATAGGCAGGGACACCTCCCGCTAGAACAGGTTGCTTAAGGCTTCATCCAACTTAGCTTTGAACACTTTAAGGGAAGGAGCATCTACGACCTCCCTGGGCAACCTGTCCCAGTGTCTCATTACCCTCACTGTAAAGAACTTCTTCCTAATATCTAGTTTCAATCTCCCCTCTTCCACGAAATTATTCACTAAAATAAGTTCTGTGCCAGGTTCTCTGTTATCTGGTGTTCTGGGGAGCTCTCAAGAATTTCATGTAGTTGCAGGTAGATGTGAACTAATGATCATGATTATGGCATTGTAGAACAAACTAATATGTAATTCAAAAGTCTTTATGGCTTTGGAAAATGTGCAAGAAAGAAGTGATTTAATTTATTATCTGGTTATGTTAAAGATGCCAATATTTCAGATTGTCTATGGATGTATTTGAATGCAGCATCTGCGTGAATTTGGTTCGTTTTCTCTGCAGGAACTACTGGCTTTACGTTAAATTTGGGTGGCACAACTGCTCCCGCAACAACTGCCTCCACAGGCCTTTCCTTAGGAGGAGCCTTAACTGGTTTAGGAGGTTCACTCTTCCAGAACACAAGCACAGCAGCAGCAGGTGAAAATTATTTTATTTTTGTTCTTCTTTGTGTCTAAAAACATTGAAACTCAGTGTGTGATGGTATACGTTCATAATGCAAGGTACAGTTTATATAAAACCTTAACACTGTGAAAATGTAAAGAACAGTGTTGCAGAGGGCAATGACACATAAGTATGTCCTATAACACTGAAGAAGCTGAAAGCTTATTGTGGTGACTTCTGGTTTGAATAAAGTCTTTAACTCTTAGTATTGTTTCATTGCTGCCTGCCTTTTTCACCTGCAGAGGGAAAATGTATTGTGTTGTTGTTAACACTACTCTTCAAACTAAATACTTCTCATCAACAGCTTGGGTAGCCACGTCAGCTGTCTAATCAGCTACCTAGTAGTGTGAAGAAATCGCATGAAACGTTTGCATGCAGTTGTAGGCTTTCTTCTTTGTTTATTTTGCCTTTTTTAATACAAATGTAGTAAATGGACACTGAAACCACAAGCAAAATTACATGTGCTTTTAGTTGAAGTTTTATTTATCAATACTAAGTATAGAAATTTTGTTTGGGCTTCTTGTAGGACTTGGGCAGAATGCCTTAAGTTTGACTTTGGGGACAACTGCGGCTCCTGCAACTACTGCCAATGAAGGTCTTGGTGGCATTGATTTTAGTAGTTCTTCAGACAAAAAAAGTAAGTTTGGTTTTTTTTTTTTTTTTTTCAAAAAGAGAATTAGAGCACTGCAGCACAAACAATTTATCCTTGTATTAGTGTGGTATTAAACCTGAAATGTTTGAACTTTTCTCTCCCTTCTTACAAAACGTTTCAATTAATTTCGTTCTTAGATATTGTGCTTGTATAGAAGAATGTAATTTTGGTTGTAAGTGCAATGTAATGCAAGTTTGTTTAAAGTAAGCATAAACTAGTATCTAAAGCCTTTAGTTTTTCAGGAGTGAAGACTCGTGGGATATATTTTTTGAACAGATTTTTTGAACAGCTGTGTTTCAAATAGCCACTAGAGGGGAGAGTAGAGCTATAACAAATACCGAACTCACTTGAAACCAGAGTTCTCCTGCTCTATTACTTTCTTATTTCAGAAGCCTGTACAATAAAGTCTTATTTTTAGCTGTTATTTTTCGGTGCTTTATTTCTAGTGGTCTGTAGTTGTATCTGATACATTCTACTGGTTTGTCGAAACCAGTTATAAACACTTCTATAGTAGCTTTAAAGTATTTAAGTAAGGGAATATCAAGCATTAACATGTGGGCACTGCATTGTGAGAGGCTCAGGCTGGATGCTAGGAAATATTTCTTCACAAAGAGGGTTATCAAACATTGGAATGGTCTGCCCAGGGCTGTGGTAGTCACCATTCCTGGAGGTGTTCAAGCAGCATGTGGACATGGTACTAAGGGACATGGTTTGGTGTTGACTCTGCATTGCTAGATTCAGGGTTAGATGTGGAGGTCTTTTTCTACTGGATGTGTGGTTCTGTAACTTGTATTGCTTTTATACTTCGAGAATAAGTTTAAAGTTGATTATAAAATATATATTTTCTCAATCTCTTAATGGTATTCAAGAGCCAAAATCTAAATCAGATTACCAGTAGCTAAAGGAGAAGGGTATATAGAAATTCAATGACAATATTCTTACAGAGTAACTCAAGTTGTGGTGACATGGTTCTTCATAGTTGTAGAAGAAATGGCATTCTGACTGTCTAAACTGGAGTGCTCTGGTGCGTGATGGTGCTTGTCTCTGGAGTTTACTGAACCTGTCTGATGAAAAAGCTCTAATTACTAGGTCGTTACGGGATTTCCCTTACTGTAATATTAGGTTCACAACAGTTCCATAATATACAAGTATCTTACAGTGAGGACTAGGAAGCCATATACTCAAAATCTACACTGGTCTTAAATCTCTCAGCATTGTTTTGTCTGGTTCTTAGGGTGGAAATTTGAGTGGAGTACCTGAATTCTCCCTGTATGTGGCATAGTGGAACTGGATGAGTTAGACTGTGGCTGTCAGGATAAGCAAAGATCCTGATGTAGCTAAGCAATGAGAAATGTAAAAAGAAACTGGGTTTTAGGTCTTCTTAGTTTTACTTCATGTTTTAATTTAAGAATATTTACCATAATGTATTGTGGAGACCATGCTGGCTTAAGCAGCTTGGACAAATATCCCTACCCACGTGCTGCCAGTCAATTCACAGAATCACAGAATTTTTAGAGGTTGGAAGGGACCTCCAGAGGTTGAGTTCAAGGCAGGATCACCTAGGGTAGTTCACATAGGAATACATCCAGGTGAGCTTTGGAAGTCTCCAGAGAAGAAGACTTCACAGCCTCTCTGAGCAGCCTGTTCCAGTGCTCTGTTGCCCTCACCGTAAAGAGGTTTCTCCTCACGTTGAGGTGAAACTTTCTGTGTTCCAGCTTATAGCCATTGCTCCTTGTCTTATTGCTGCTGACCACCAAGAAGAGATTGACCTCATCCACTTGACACCCACTCCTCACATGTTTGTACACATGGATAAGCTCTCTTCTCAGTCTTATCTTCTCCAGACTAAATAGCCCCAGGTTTCTCAGTCTGTCTTTGTAGGGGAGATGCTCAAGTCCCCCAGTCATTCTTGTGACTCTGCTGGATTCTCCATCAGGTCCCTGCCTCTCTTGATCTGGGAAGCCCAAAACTGGACACAGTATTTCAGGTGTGGTCTCACCAGGGCAGAGAAGAGGGAGAGAAGAACCTCCCTAGACCTGCTGGACACACTTTTCCTGATGCACTCCAGGTTGGAGTGTCCCCTTGTGGCTCTCTTGGCCACAAGGGGACACTGCTGTTCCGTGGAGAACTTGCTGTCCACCAGCACTCCAAGGTCTTTCTCCACGGAACTGCTTTCCAGCAGGGCAGCCCCCAACCTCTGCTGGTGCCTGTTGTTATTCCTCCCCAGATGGAGGATCCTGCACTCGTCCTTATTGAACTTCATGTGGTTAGCCTTCACCCAGCTCTACAGCCTGTCCAGATCTCGTTGGATGGCAGCACAGCCTTACTTCTTTTTTTTGCCTAATTTTTAGGTTATCAGCAGAGAAAGGAGTCTTAAATTTGAGGGTTTAATCTTCCCTTTTCCCAGTTTTATTGTTGTTTTGGGGGAGGGTGTGTGTATGCATTCCATTGTTAATTTTTCATTTCGTTTTCCCGTTACCAAAAGGCACAAGGCACGTTTGGGAGGCTGCATGTTCTCTGTTGTGCTGGATGAGAGAGTCTGCAGACAGTTTAAGTAGATGTGTGCAGTTGCAGGAGCACTGACCTGCGCACCTTAAAATACTTGTGGCACTAGCTGCATAGCTATTTTCTACCACGGTGGCATTGAGAGGAAAGTGAGGATGTGAATGCATCCAGCTGAAAAGGTGATGCCCACTTCTTGGGCTTTCTGAGTGTTCTTTCTAGCAGACTGCTACAGTATGGGATGTAATTACTGCCCTTTTAAATTACTTTTTCTCATGGTCTGTGTTATGTGTGGTACTGTGTTTTGCTCCCTTCTATGAGTTTACTCAAAGGCATGTCACATCTTGATCTACAGGGACGTAGTTTGGAGTGTGCTGGTGGCAAGTAAACAGTACCATCTTCAGTTCTGTAGAACCTTATTTGTTACTGGACTTAATGCAATAGCAGAATTCTTAGGAAAGTCTAGTGGTGTGGACTTTCATTACCATTGTATTTGAGAGGAGACTGCTGTTGCTGCATTTAAACACTTGATTGTTTTGTAGCTGCAGATCTGAGTTGCAGTTGCATAAGCAGAAACAGATTGGGTTTTTTTATGCAATTGAACTTTGTAGTGACTTGAAGTAGTGACATAAGGTGTTTTGCATTACTCTGCTGAGAAACAAACACCTCAACTGTTGAACTGTTGTTCTTCAGAAGATACTTATCTGTGAAGGAGGGAGTAAATTAAAACCTTTCTTTCGTAGGTGGTCTAGAATGTTCCTTTTATCAAGATAAATCAAGCAATCAGTAATTCTTCCTTAAAATCTCATTAAGGTTGTTTTGTTTGTTCTTCAGAGCTTTATTTCTGACCTTTTTTTTTTCTTTTCTAGGTGACAAAACAGGAACAAGACCAGAGTAAGTGTCAGATTTTGTTCCATGTGTTATTAAAAAAACAACAATGTGTGTTGGGTTTTCTATTACTTTGATCTTGAAAAAGTGATAAATGTAAATGCTTCACTTTTGTAATAAGGCAAATTCAGTAATGGTGGTTCATAGTTTTAAAATGTAATTTTCCCATCAAATGCAATACCTATAGTTTAAATGCTATACCTATAGTTTATCTGGCATCTGGTCATGTGATCTGAAAAATGGTTTCTGCAAATGTGTGCAGTGCTTGTACTGTGGGCTCGAGCCCTGTCAGAGTGTTCACGTAAACTAATCCAGATCGCTCTCAGCTGTGGTGTGTATGCCAGTGGGTGCAAAACTGTCATCAGTTACTTGAACATTTTCATCTTGAGTAACCATGCAAAAACACTTGACAGTGTTAAAGCACCATCTAAACATGCATTGCTTCTTGCAGAGATAGCAAAGCACTGAAAGATGAAAATCTACCTCCAGTAATCTGTCAAGATGTTGAAAATCTACAGTAAGTAGTAGTTTTTTTATTTATAATTGATTAGCTAAAAGTATCATATATTGTTGATGCCCTACAACAGAAAAACTTTACTACAGGTTGCATGCAGGATAAGTTACTAGCCTAAGGACTTTCAGCAGGTTGGTTTTGGGAACAGAGTAGACTGACAGTTCTGAAGTAGCTGAAGCCTTGGGTTGTTGGTCTTTTCAGCCTTACTTTTCCCTGCATTTACACTAATGGGCATGCCCAACAAATAATGCTCTTGGAATATGTTCTGTCTCTCTTTGTAAGCCTGTTGCATGTGCATAGTAAGTGTTGAACCTCTTGTCTATATTGCATGTGCTTTGTGATCTCACAGAATAGAAAGAATGGCAAAAGAACCTTCCTGCTAAAAGGAACGAGGCAGATTGTAAACCAGTCAAAGAGGCTATATGTCACTGTATTTGAGTTCACATTGATTTAACATGTTAAAGTATAATGAGATATATATTAGTATCTATGTATATATTGTTGTTTGGTAAGGTTCAGCATAATATGTTTAAACACTTGCTACTGAAGTTTGGGGAGGACTATTTTTTACAGTATTAGTATGCTACTAGTTAATACTGTACTACACAGTAATTTTGCTGTTTAGTACTTAGTTTTGGAAAAAAATGATTAGATAGCTATTTAAATTTTGTGAGAGACACATAAACACTTTTGGGTACTTCAGGTCTAATATATTGTGTTTCCTTTTCCCCCCCTTTTTACTTTCCCCAGGAAATTTGTGAAAGAACAAAAACAAGTTCAGGAAGAAATTAGTAGAATGTCCTCTAAAGCAATGCTTAAAGTACAAGAAGACATTAAAGCTTTGAAACAACTTCTGTCTGTAGTTGCCAGTGGATTGCAGCGAAACACTCTTAATATTGACAAGCTAAAAGTGGAAACTGCACAGGTATAAATAGTAGAATATTAATTTTATGTAGAAGTATGTATGTTGATTCTTCTATATAGGGTAACATGCCTTATCAGTCAAGTTAACAGTTTGTTTCCAAAGTGAAAAATTTAATTGCTTTTAATCTATTTTGAATTACTGTGGCAGACTAAAATGTGTGGAAGTCAGTATTTTCAGGTAAGTACAGAAACAGTGAAATTACTTCTATTCAGAAGAGCACTTCTGTGTACCAAAAGTAGTAGAAGGGAATGTGTGCCCACTTCAGTCTCACTTACATATGTAGCTGCTACACCATGCTGGACTCTGGAGCAACAGAAATGCAAGTATTTTTTCTTTTAAAAAAACCCAAAACATCAAAACTAAAACAAACCCAAACAGTCCTAAAGACCCCACCAAACTTCCACCAAAAAAAAAACCAACAAACAAAACCCACACCGTAACATAACATTTCATTCATTGAAGTTAATCTTATGTAGTGCTAGTATTACTTCTGTGATCTCAAGTCACACCTCTGTCTACCAGTCTGCATCTTAACTGTGCAAACAATTTGATCTCAAGTTTTAATGTGGGCACTTTTCAAGTTAAGTTCTCTACTGCTTTGTATTTCTCCTGGCATGTCAAGGATGCTTGCTATATAAGTGTATTTTATTCTAAACCAAAATATTGATGTTTTTCTGTACCTCATGATATCAAAAAGAAATATTTTATATATTTGCCTTGGCAACAAGTTTCTATGGACAGAAAAAGCCCCAAAACTTGTTACTGATAGTCTCATATTTATGTAAATGGTGCAGTTGAGCATAATTGCAGAACCCAGGCACTGAGAAATTCTTAATGGTAGAGTTACTAGTACTAAGAAATGCATACTATAATTATGCATAAAAAATAATTTTCACAGAAAGAGAGGCATTTCTATAAACAGTTTTATTTTAAAGGCAAAAATAATCCTTTTTGTTCTGTTCTTTCTCTCTTTGATGTATTACTTCCTTACACTTTTGCCTTTTGCTCTAGCCTTAAATAATTCTGACAGGATTTCTGAAGTATCACAGAAATTAGATCTCATCTCTAACAGTTTACTGCAATGTTTTGTCAGCTTTGGAGAGTTCAATGTACTTTAAGTATGTCTTCCTGTTTGCTCCTTCTCCAAACTTTTGTTGGTCTTTTGCAGTTCTCCAACTTTCTAGCATTTTATTATTTGAAGAATTTCTGGTCAGATTTGATCAGTGTTACATATATGAAGAAAATTTGTGAATGAACAGTAAAGTTGTTGTTTTTCTGAATGTTTCATACAGAACCTTATGTTTTATTAATTTTCCTTATGTATTTAGGAGTTAAAGAATGCAGAAATAGCATTACGGACCCAGAAAACTCCTCCTGGTCTCCAGCATGAAAATACAGCCCCAGCAGAGTGAGTTACTGTTATTCATAAAAAATAGCCAATAATACTACTTGGAGAAGAGCAGACTCCAGGGAGACTTGATTGCAGCCTTTCAAAACTTAAAAGGAGCTTATAAAATAAATAAGGACTGACATTTTGGTCATCTCTTCTGACAGGACAAGGCATAGTAGTTTTAGACTGAAAAATGGTAGATTCAGACTAGATAGAAGAAAGACTCTTTTTTACAGTGAAGGTGGTGAAATAGTGGAACAAGTTGTCCAGAGAGGTAGATGCCTCATCTCTGGAAACATTTGAGATCAGGTTGGATGGGACTCTGAGCAACCTGATCTAACCGAAGATGTCCCTGGTCACTGCAGAGGGGGTAGACTAGGTTACCTTTAAAGGTGTCTTCCAATCCAGACAATTTTGTGATTTGGTGTATGTTCATAATTTTTGCTTCTTGTAACATGTGCAGTGAATATATTACAAAATCAGTGTTTTATTTCTTCACTTCATTATCCCATAGACATAAGATATACAGTCTTTTCTCTCCAATGGTAGAGGGATATCAAGCACGTAAATGTTGCAGTTAATGTAATGAAAATTTGCATTAGTATAGATTTTTTTTTTTTAAAGTGAAAAACTGGTGAAGTTTAATTATGATTTCATTGTTTTATCCATGTAGCTACTTCAGAATCTTGGTTGAGCAGTTTGAAGTACAGCTACAACAATACAGGCAACAAATAGAAGAACTGGAAAATCATCTTGCTACTCAAGCAAATAATTCTCACATAACTCCACAAGGTAAATGTTGCCATTTTCATTTTTCATGCATAATAATTAAGAAACTTTAAAGAAAAACTCATAATTTCCTCTTTGGTATTGTTGTCTTTTCCTATTTAATCTACAGGAATAAGTGTTCATGTAGATTCTGTAGTATTAATCTTTTTTTAAAGTGGATGCAGTTACTGAGGTGCAGTTTGTAAGCCTGGTTTGTTTTGATGTCCACTTCATCTCCCTCCTGTCATCTAGCTGTTAAAGGGCTGATGCCTGACATATGTCTTGCACTGGGCTATCTGACCAGACAAATGTGTGTGTCTGCTCTGCCAGCTCCTGGTAAAAGGGAACTTTTCCTTAGTTGGTAGCCTGTTGTCATTGCCTTCAACTCTGACCAATCAAGAAAACTTATTCTTGTTTGCTGCCCCATCATTCAGTCATGGGACAATGTCTCTGATCAGAGAATACTGGCTTCTGAACAGTACTCTCCTTGTCATTTACTATTTCTGTGATCATAAAAGTTTTTTTTATTTTGGGCCATTTTAGGTACAGGTCCTGTAATAAGCAGTCAAGTTCATACCTTTTCATGGCAAATAATACTTGAACATCTTGCCATCACAGCATGATACCTAAAATCTGGGCCTTATGCCAAACACAAGACCTAGCTTCCAGAATGGAAGATCAGTTGAATCCTGAGGGTCCTCCATCTCTCAAGATGAGATCTGTGTGATCTTCTTGTCTGTCTAGACTATGAGTGGGATGCTTTCACAGATTTTTTTACTCAAGTTTTTGAGTAGTTTCTGCAGTAATCTAAAGGTTCCTTGCTTGTGTGGTCAAGACTTAATTTGTTGTGCCAGCATGCTCAGTCTGCCAGCACTCTATTGCATATGCAGTCTTTACCATGCAGGAGAAACATCCCTTACTGCATGGGAAACTGTTACTCAATGTCTTGAAAATTTTGAAATGTCTAGCATTAAGTGTCAGTAGACTGCCTCCAGATTCTTTGAAAACTTGTGCCATTCTTTCTAGATACCACTGTCTCCACAAACATACAAGTTGGCTTGAGATTTATTTCCTAGCTTCTCTCTTTCAGAAAGGCATGTGGATTATAATAAATAAATTCACTTATGGAGAGGCTGGCTCTTTTTAGCTCAAGAATCCTTGATAGATCTTCAGCAGCTTTATAGCTGCTATTTGCATTTCAGTAGGTTATATACATCCATCAGAGGAAAGAAGCACACTCTCATCTTCCATTTTGGTACATAGTTTCAGTGCTTCTTTCAGAAAAGCATTTTTCTTCACCATATGCCTTATTCTGCCAAAACCTTTGAGATTCCCCACTTAATCCAAAGATTTTGTATTAGTAGTTAGGGTAGTGTCCTAAGAACACTTTCGTATCTGTTTGTGAAGTAAGATAACCTGAACCTAAGACTTCATGTACGCAGCAAGCTCTTTATTGTGTTTTCTGTTTATGCTTGTGGGTGGAGCTAGAATAAGAGGTCCTGTGATGCTTGTTAATCATGTCTCAATGTAAGTAAAATTTCCATTCTACTCTGGCAAAATCAACTGAGCAGTTAACTGTGCTTTAAGTCAGTGGAAAATAGATACAAAAGCAATAGAATCTGATTTAACTACATGTGAAAAACAATGAGGTAAAATGTTCCTGTGTAATTAGAAAAAGTTAGATTAAATAATACTTCCAAGTTTGCTTAATGATAGATTCATAGGAAATTAATTACAGTGTATATTTAAAAAAATGAAAGAATCATAGAATCACAGAATGTCAGGGTCTGGAAGGGGCTTCAAGAGATCATCTAGTCCAACCCAAATAGAATGCTTTTCAAAAGAAAGTTAGAAACCTTTTCAAAAAGTAGTCCTTACTGACACAAGCCACCCAATTGCTCTTGAATTCTGTCTGTTCTATAAACTAACTTGTTCTTGTGCAATTGTTTTTGTGCTTTGTGCTGTGTGGGGTTTGGGCAGGCTTCTTGCTGTGGTATAAATGCTTGATCTTTTCTCCTGGTATTGAGATTGTCACTTAAAAATAATTTTTGTGCCTCTTTACAGATTTGTCTATGGCTATGCAGAAAATCTATCAAACATTTGTAGCTTTAGCTGCACAACTTCAATCAATACATGAAAATGTAAAGGTACGTTGTTTTGACACGTTCCTTTGTATTTAGTGAAAATTACAGAGTCACTTTTTGAAAGTATATCTTTAGATATTCTTACTTGTCTTTTGCTAAGTTAACTGTCTCAAAAAATTTTGCAACTGTCCTGGAGGGATCCTTTAGTTAAAAAGTAACCATTTTTTAAATGAAGTCTAATCTGAATTATTTTCTTACAGTAATGGTAGCAACTGACTACAGCCTTTTAGGTTACAAAATATTTTTCATTTAACTCTTTCCTTTTTAACTGTTGATCAATATTTAAAATGCCATGTCTTGTATGTTTTAGTTTTTATCAAAAGATGTCTTGGTCCCAGGCAAAGATAATCTAAACCTGATCTTACTCATGGGTATCAGACAAAAGTAGGTGTTCATATGTAGGATTTTTGTCAATGTATCAAAGAATTTTGGTGAAAATTGTTTTCTAGGTTAATCTTTTTCAGCCTGTTTTTTATGGTAAGTCATAGGAAAAAACACTACTGAGAGTTTGCAAAAAAAGGAAGCTAAGTCAAGGGCCCCAGTTAGGCTGGGGTTTCATTATTTTTTTTTGTTTTCCTTGTCATGGACTTTGCCTTGAATTTCCCATTTACAACAGTGTTCCACAACCCATAATTGTTACTGATATCATCAGTACCCCAACCCAAAACTAAACCAAGAACCGTAAAAACCCAAACCAAACCAGCCCCTCAAAACAGACAATAAAAACAAACCAAGACCAAAACAAAAAAAAACCCCACCTCTTAGAAGAGTACACAAGTGTTTGTGATTTGTCTCTACTAGGTGACTTCCTTAATGGAAACAGCTCTGCTAACTCCTGCTTGTTTTCTTCTCAATGCTGCTTCTGCACAGTATTGTTGTTCTCTGAACATCTGAAACTTTCTTCTTTTCCTGAATAAAGTTCAGGAATACTGAGGATCTTGGATGAACTAGATTATTTGCCTTGTATTGCCTCTGTCAACATGGATATTCACTGGTTTCCAGCTACCTGCCGCCATCAGATACTTGTGCTGTTCTTAGTTAACTTGGTTTTGATACTAGATATATATCAGCTTCATTATTTTGGTGGAATTATACAAAGGATCCCAAGTATGTTCTGAGCTCTTAACTTCTGAGATCTGTATATAGTGTGAAAACTCGTGCAGTGAGTCATCTTTGTGCTGACATTTTTGTTTTCTTCAATATGAATGTGCTAGTTTGAGCCTAGCTAGTATGTTTTGGTGAGAAGAACTAGATTTCTAAAAGTGGGGGGGGGCAGGGGATACCCAAACCATCACAATGAAGAACTGGATTAGTATGCAGATATAAGCACTGGTATCTTCAGTACCTTTTCAGCATGACTGAACAGGAAAGACTTCACTTCAGCTTAAGAAGTACTCAGTTGCTTGAAGCAAGGGATTTTTGGTTTGGGAGGGATGTTTTTTTTTTTTTAGGTTTAATCTAGTGGATGAACAGGAGGGCTGATTTTGGAAGACGCAATTATAAGTACAGCCTCAAAAAAGCAGGAAAATGTATTTATTAAGTGTATCTGTCATTCTGACCACCTGTTTTAGTTTATCAGCTAGGAGATAGAGGGCATGCCTTATTTGATGGTTGTAATATGGTTTATGAAGGCTGTGGCCAGAGGTCATGCCTTTGTCTGAAGCAGACTCTCTGGTTTGCACTTACACTTTGATTCCCAAGTTGCAGGAAAGTATAACCTGAAACGTTTTTTTCATGGGGCTAATTAAATGTATGAACATACACATTCCGTATCCAAGGTCAGTGCTTTGGCACAGTTCTGGTGTAGAGTTTCATTGAATCATTCTACATAGGTTATCCTTGTAGAGCAGTTCCTAATGTTTAATGGCATTTGTCACTTCTATGGCAGTCACTATGGCACTGTATTATACCTCATACAAGCTCTCTAAGTGTTTTTTATATCAAAACCAGCACACCTGATGTGATAATAAGGTCAATTTTTTCTTTGTGTTTTTCACTGTTGTTGATAGATTAAGAAAGGTGTTCAGGTCCTGAGTCAGAATTGTTGGACTATTAGCTCCCCTTCTTGGAAACAAGCATATCCATAGCCAGGAACACCAGATATAGTATGCCTTCCATATAATTCAACTGAAGCTACTGTTCTGTAATAGATTTATTGAAATTAAATTCTCAGAAGATAAAACTTACTGTGTTCTTTTATTTGAATCCATTTACTCTTATGTTGCTTAAGATTTCCCTAGTTCTCTTATGTGTGCCAGTTATAAATGACTCAGATTAAGAGGTCAAGCCCGGTGTTGTCACAGAACATGGGGTTTTGAGGCGGGAAGAGACATAGGCAAAGGAAAGAGGGGGTGATATGGCATAACAGATTTGGTCTGCTTGTTAGTTTAAAGCAAAATGATTGGTGAAATGCGTCAGAAATGAAAGAATTCTAAAATTTTGGTGGTTTCTTTTTAGCTTTGCGCTAAAAAATGCATGCATGAAAGGAAGGAAAGAAATACAAGTGAATGTGATAGGCAAGCAAAAGCAGACTCCATGCAGAAAGGGTAGTGCTAAGAGGGAGTGTGATATGTTATAAGCTAGTAATGTGGCTGTGTTTTGCCTCTTAAGTCAGCTGGTACAGCAATACAAATTGAATCATATTCATTTGCACCAACTTTGAAAGATTTTAGTACCACTCAGTATTAGTAGTCTGTAATACTTGACTGCTTTGCAGAATTTAAGGAACCTGTTACAGCTTTAGCTTTTGCAGAACTGTTCTCTCCAGCTTGTAGCCTGACTAGATCCTTTCAGGTGTTTTGGGTTTGTTGGTTAGATTTTAAAGAAAATTTTATAACACAGTGTCTTTCTTTACTAAGTTTCTGTCAATTATATTGAACTAAAATACTTCCCCCTGCACCCTTCAGATGCTCAAAGACCAATACCTTGGCTACAGGAAAACCTTTCTGGGAGATGCCATGGATGTGTTTGAGGCAAGACGAACAGAAGCTAAGAAGTGGCAGAGCGCGCCACGTGTTACCACTGGACCGACCCCTTTCAGCAACATACCAAATGCAGCAGCCGTTGCGATGGCTGCAACACTAACGCAGCAGCAACAGCCTGCTACAGGTCTGAGTGCATTCAAGTTATAGATTATTAGTGTTGCAACAATAGTGAAGTTGTGTAAAATTTTCTATGAAGTCTTCCTTTGTGTTAGACTGAAAATCTAAGCGTTGTGATGAGCAAAGTTACTGGTTCATAGCCAATAGAAAAATGCAGGGTAGACTTAGCAATAATTATACAACAGATACTTAATCTTGTGGACTTACTTGTATTAGTGATATTTACTGTATTGCTCTAACTTACCCCTTGGAATGTGAGTCTTCACTCTTAACATCTCTGAATACACGTAGTTCAGCCTCTTGCCAGAACTGTATAGTTATAGTAGTTTATTTCAAATTGGTGAGCAGAGGATATCAAATGCATATTACCTTTTCTTATGTAAAATTAATAATGCATTTTTCTATAGCACTTTTGAACTGTAAAGTGAAAAATGCTGCAGACTGGAAAAGGGTAGTGGAGGAAACATGTCTGTAGAATAGGAAGATGGATGCCTGGCTTATTTCATAGACAACTCCTTTGTCAGGGTGGTGTTAGAGCAGTTTTTGCTGGCCATTCTGCTGTTGCAAATATATTGGAGGAAGTAGGGTAGTTCAATGGTTCAGTGTGTAAGAGGAAGACCAAAACAGAGGAAGTGCAAGGAGAATGGATATGTATGGCAAAGGAAATAACTTAAGGCACCTTAGTTGACATTGTTATACTAACCAATGCTTCTCAGAGACTGATTCCTGAATGTAAAGAATTGCATTAATATTTAATCATTCAACAGAAATAAGGTAAAGTCTATTTAATTTTACTTGAACATGGATATGTCTGTCAGCAGATTATGAAAAATATAGGAAACTTCATTCTGCCATTTGTTATGTAAAATGCTTATGGGTGTACTGAAGGTCATACTGGCCCTTTTTCATTCTCCTGTCTTACAACAGCAGTCATATTCCCAATGATTTAGAGACCTATGCAGCAACCACCCTAAGTGTGACAAATTATACCATTCTTGCCTTTCCACAAAAGGAACATAAGAAAATGTGCTTCTGTTGTTTACAACCAGCAAGGAGAGGAATTTAGGAGACAAATATGCCAAAATATTATAAACACAACAAATAATGGACTCTTGATGAAAAATTCTTCTAAATTTCCATTCTAGATCACAGTCTTTCTGTTGCTGCTATTGTAATCTATGGAAATTTTGTTGAAGTGACATCTGCAGAAGTCTGTTTTTAAACAGAAAATATGAGATAATGTAATGTCACGCTTCAAGGTTTTTAATACAGATAGAAGCGTGGCTTGTGCACATTCATGTTGTTACAGTAGTTCCCTCTCTCTTCATATCTCTTTTTGTCTCTTTTTGTGTTTTTGTTTGTTGTTTTTTTTTTTTAATACTGCCTGTGGTCATTACAGGATTAGTTGTGTGTGAAAGACAAGAATTTGCACATAAAGTTATACCTGCATTTTCATGCATTGAAATGAGGGATTTAAGCTTCCTATTCCTAGTCCAGATTCCAGAGAACTGCTAATATATTAAATTGATGCCACTTGTGGCATGACTTCAAGAATATCCTCTTAGGAGTAGGAATGACGAGAGGGAGGGGCAAAAAAAGGCAGGATTGTCCTGTACCAACACATTAGAGGTAAGGTGACTTTTATCTTGAGGTATTTTGTAACATTTTGTAGTGAAAGAAGCAAATGGGAGCATGTGTAGGTTGGTTTGGGGAAGGGTATTGGTTTTGGGTTTTTTTTTTTTTCAGAGTGGTTTTTTGCTGTTGTTGTTTTGTTTAGGGGTTGGTTTTTCTTTTTGGCAGAGTATTTCAAAAGCCAAAATTATGCCAACTACAGGAGTGATGCAGATAGAACAAAGCCATTAACTTATATCAAACATGCCAACAAAAGTAAACAACTTGTTTACTACTTACTTAGTTGGAATAGTTACCCTGCATGCAACTCACCTAATCTGCAGAAACAGAACCAGATTCATGTTCTGAGTGGCACTTCAAGGGTGCTTAGAAAATGGTGTTAATTGGAACTCAGTCATCTCTTCTGTTCCTGTAGCTCAAAAGCAGGATTAGTCAGGCCTGATTAATTTGAGATATCCTGAAGTCTTAAAAGATAGCTAGAAAGCTGTGAAATTTTCCTTTCCTGAATTTTTGGTTTCAGTGTTTGTTGTTTTCCCAACAACTTATCAGAAACTCTTCTAGCTTCAGATTAAGCTGCCATTTCTTGCCTTACTCACAGTGGAAACAATAAAAAAAAAGGAGAATCTCTTATTTCTGCTTTTCAGGAATCTTTACATTCTCTAAAAGAGAACTTGCCTTCATTTCCTTTTCCTTGTTGAGTTTTCACTTGGTCATTGGCTGCTGTAAAACTGCAAATGTTTGCATATTTTTGCTTTATGGATCTGATAAACTGCTAGGAATTTAAATCATGCATATTTCTTTGGAAGTTCTAGACCTAAGGTGTGGGATGTTAAAAGATTGTGAGAGAAAAGACTGAAATTATATATAAAGGTGGGAAGAGGAGATGTCTGCATGATACCTGACCTGATGTTGCTGTTCTTGATAATAAGAATAAAACAAAATTAATCTGGGCTTTAAAGTTTTTGGCTAAAATCTAATATATGGTACTTTAGAGAGATCAAGAAGGTTAATGTTTAAAAAAAAAAAAAAATTTGGTGTTTACATGGTTAAGTCTGTCTCCTAAGATTAACTTAGATTAGTTACTGTTCTTTCTCTGAAAAAGAGAAGTAATTTATTTTAAACTTGTGTTCAGCAGTTAACAGTTTAACTACATCTAATCTGTGGGATCAGGGAATGTTTCCCCAGTTCTTGGGTGTAGATATGCACCCTATTTATGTTCTCTCTGTATGCCAAGACATATCTGGCTCCTGTTGATATAAATGAAGCCAGTGGATCCTGGCCATATGGAAGAAAGGGAGCAAACATGCGCTCCACTGGTCTCCTGGGATAGATAAAAGGGACACCAGGACTGTGGTGTGCACATTAAAGCACAGTATTTGTGCAGGCTCTGAAGTTAGTAATTAAAATTATGCTTAAGTCTTGTCAGCATGCAACCTGTTTCCCTTGTTTAGCACTTTTGCTCTGAGCACAGCTTTAATGGTAGCAGTGTGGCTGATAGTGCTTTTGTGCAGGAGCAGCTAGAGTTTTAACCATAGCCTCACCTGCATCTTCCCTGAGCAGTCTTGAACCTGAGTGGAAGCTAAAATGGTGGTGAGTAGTCTACCTATAGTTGATGGGAATGAAGTGAAAAATTTTAAAGGAAATGAAAGCTTAGTGAACTAAGAGCTGTAAATGCATGAGGCTAAACCAGATAAACTGGTAAAACTAAGTTGTCTTAGATGCTTTTCTTCAAGCTTGCCTTTTCTATAAATATAAATAAAATACCCTCCCAGCCCCACAGGCAACTTAGTCAACTCTTTCCGTTACTGGTGAAGTGCAGAGCTAGTGAAAGCGTTATCAGGCTATTACCATGCTTTATGCTTCAACTTGACTTGGTATGAGATTGAAGTACTAATGGGAAAGGACACTGAAATCTTTATAGCACTTAAATTTTTTATTGTGCAATTTGATACTAACCGGATTAAATTTAGTCAGTATATTACTACTTCAGAATGAAACTAAGTTGTGACACTAAATTTGTTCACTATTAAGATCGGCTGTAATTTGAAAGATGGCAGAATATCACTTTAGTCTGGATTTTTTTTGTAGTGAATCATGTTCATAAAACTGAAATGCTCTGCAGGGCAAATATATCACGTTTTAAAATGTTAAAGTACTTGCTGTAATGAATTTGTCTCATACCTGTAACAGCCAGAAGTGCCGTTTTTTTGCTAGTACTTTTGGCATTGAAGAATCTTTATTAGTAGCTTTTTGCTACTGAAAATTATGTTTACTTACAAGATCTGTAAGTAGTGATGTTGCCTTCAGAACATTATGGTACAAAATCAGCAAATACCATATGCTGTTGCTCAATGAAAAAAGCTTGTTAGCCTAAGGCATAAGATCCTGTTTTATATAATCCGCAGTGTTTTAGAATAATGTTTTTTACTGGCATGTTATGTTTGGTAAAAAGCTTGCCCCAGAGGACTGTAGTGTTTTGTTTTAAGGTCTTCTACTATCAGTGCCTCTAACAGGTAGAAACCTGTGCACTCAAGAAGGAACTGGATATGTTTTTTGGGTTCTTCTTTTAGTTTATTAGATGTCTGACCTGTGTAGGGTTTTTTGTTTCATTTTATTGATAACAATTTTCTTATTTTCCAAGAGCTGCTAGGTAGATGTGTCAGTATTTAAAACTGGATGTAAACAAGTTTAGTTTGAAATCTTTGTGAATATTTGTAATTACATCTGATATACTTTTTTTTTTAAGTTGGGGGGGAAAAAAAAAAGCTTGAGCTTCCCAGCAACTCCCTGCTAAGCAGAGACTGAAAGCTAACAACTTGAGTTGCCCATAAAATTTAATTTAACACTACTTTGAGTATACAGATGTCATTCAGCTTGGATCACATAAGAACTTTGTGTTCCTAGCAAAAAAATGTTACTTTTCAATACAGTGCCTTTCACTTGATTCAAAATTATTTTCCATTTAAATATTTAATTACTGAAAGGATTTTAAAAGCTTGAAATATTTACATTTTAAAAAATCTGGGTAACTATTAGTAATGGGAAATTTTGTAGCACGAAGGAAAATTTGAATGAAAATGAGGTCTTGATGTTTGTTTAGGCAAAAGACTGAAATCGTCTGAACTTCATAGTAATATTGGAATACATCATGAATTTCACAGATGTAGTACATAAAGTATGTTCAAGGATGGAGAAGACTATCCTGAAGAAAGGTGTGAATGTCTGTGGATTAAGAGTCTGGCACTGTATTTTATCTTCAATAGCTAAACTTAGTGCACTGAAAACTGTTTGAAAAAGACAGGAATATAAGATTGTAACTGTGAAAACTGTCAAAATATTTATCAGAATTATTTTTAAATGTGTTAGTAATGGGCTAGCAAGTTGGTTCTTTGTTCCCCTAGATTAAAGGGGGGAGGGGAAGGAACTGAGGCTGTAAACTTAATCTTGGCAGATTAAAAGTGGTTTTGACAGTCCTGCATCTTAGTGTGAATATGCAGGGAAAGTACTGTCAACATTTTTTTTTAAATTATGGGACAAAATCTAACTGAAATTTTGAATGTATCTAATTAAGGTACACAGAATTGTGCCTTTTGTAAATGTCTATTTATACAGGTGGTTTGACTAGTTTACCTTATTGAATGGTGTTATGTAGCAGAGCTTAACAGAACTCAGTTATCACATGTGTGGAAAAGAACTGAATTGTCATGTTACTGTGTAATTGACTTGCTTAAAAATCAACAATAAATTCAATAAAATGAAGTCATTGTCTTGTTTTTTATCTTAGTGTTCTGTTTAAATTTGGATGGAATACTTGAGTAGTCTTGGAGATTCCTATTAAATAAACTTTTGTTAGTATAGTTTTAGTTGCATTAGTGTCAGTTCTTTGTGTTGTTTTTTGTGTAACAGTTTTTCCTTCATTTTGATTCCATTAATACAGATGGCACAATATTGTTACCTGTGAGTTCTCTCAAGTTTTGATTAATGTTTTGAAGTTTAAGATGAGACTGGTTAATGGTTAAAAATACTAAGTGATGTTACGCTGTTAGCTTTCACCAGTTTCACCTTATTCCAGTCTGTTTTCTAGATTTTTACCAGTTGGATATAGAGGCAGTTAGTGAGGAATTTTGATTAGGTAAAGTTAGTGGGATTTGTTGAAAGCAATGATGTTCACATTATCAAATACTTAAATAAAGAACCTCTTTACTGTGAAAGAGTAAGGCAAGTTTGTTCTCATTTTTTTTATACCAGGGCCACAGCCATCTCTGGGAGTTAGTTTTGGAACGCCATTCGGCTCAGGTATTGGCACTGGCTTGCAATCAAGTGGCTTAGGTTCTTCAAGCCTTGGAGGTACACTTTAACTTTTCTAATGTTTCATTTAATTATTATACCGCACATCTGAATCTCTTGCAAATCTGTTAACTCCACTAAGAGGATGAACTGCTTCAGGAAAAACCCTTGCAGTTTGGCAGTCTGCACTTCCCAAACTTGCGCTTTATGCCTTGCACGAAGAGTTGTTAAAGTTAAGGCTAATAAGCCATTGTGGTGAAAATAGGATGATTAGGGTAAAAAAAAACATAAGTTCTGTTTTTAAAGCTAGGGAAGTACATAAAGTACATCATTACATAACTAGAACTTGACTTAATTAACTTGACTTAATTTTACATGCATGACAGGTAGACACATGACATTGGATCATGTTATAGCTAATACACTGAAGTTTTTCACCCGTTTAACTGTTAGCCATAGGGATGTGTTTCTACATGGATAAGAACTAGTGCATAAAAAATATTACAGGTCTGAAGTCTTGCCTAAACATTTGCTTTGGCTGTCACTATGTCACTCAGTGCTGTGGTAGAAAAACAATCAGTTTTCAAGCTAAAAACCCAACATTTCAAAAGTGAAAGAAAAGTACAATTCAAAAAGCGCAGAGTGTTGTTGGGGAATAATTCCAAGAGGACGAATGACTGAAATAGTGGGTTGGTGGTGATTAAAAATAGTCATGTAGACCTTTTTAAATGTAATGAATTCTCAGTAGTAGAACTCTACAAGTAGAATGTAAGTGATTAATAATATCTAATCTGCATGTTAATTTCATATTTATGTAGGTCAGGGATTCCTATAGTGAAAGTTGAAAGACACTAGTATCCTCTGAAGCTTTTGTATGACGTCTGCTGAGTACGAACATTACTGGTTTTGTTACATCCTCTCCTTTCTGCAGCCACAATCCACATCCTTATATTTTACCCCTTTATGAGCCAAACGTGAAACAGTGTTTAATGCATTTAAAATGCTTAAATATTGCTCAGTATTGGGAAGATGATATCATGTCAGTTTTATCTTAATCATCTTGAAATTCGTCTGCCAGGGTCCTTTCTCATCAGATTATAAGCTTTTTAGTGAAAGAAAGTCTGTATATGTTTCAGTGAAATGAAAAGTATTTTTGAAGTACCAAGTCATTCCCACAGCGTTTTAAATATCTTAGCCCTGTAAAAATTCTTCCTTTTCAACCTAAAAGGTAGACTAAAGATTGTTGATGTATGTTCACCAACGTAAACTAAAAGACAATGTTTTATTTTACACCAGAGGACAACTGCTTCTAGTTTTGTCTTAGAAGCTTAACTTGTACTCCTTTTTTGCTAGTTCTCTGCTTAGGAAGGCATTTGCTTGTATTTATGCTGTATTCATTTGGAGAATTACTGGCTTTTTAACCAACCAAGAAGACTATTTGACCAAGTGTAGAATAATAATGCATACAAAATATCCTACAGGTGTGCTCTTGGAAACAAATTATCAGAATGAGTATTTCAAAGTTGTTTGGTTTTTTTAATCTTAGGGTTGCTTTTATGTTTTTAGCAGAGGAGTTTCTAATGTCTACCCTTGAAATATTACTGAGGAAATTTGCTCTTTCAATGGTAAATGTCCGTGATAAACATAGAGTCTTTTATGTTCAAGTATGTAAAATGGGTACAGATCCTGTGCTTAAGTGCTTGCAGACACTTGCCTGACTGTGGGTAATTAATTTTGAGCTAGATAGGGCAGAAGACTGTATCAGTTAAATAAACTCTCATATATTCAAATGACACTTGTCTTTTATATACTCCTGAAAATAACACATTGCAGAAGACTAGGGAACATTTTTTTTTTCTGATGGTGTGTTCAATCCTTGCAAGTTTTTAAATCTCAATTATTTCTGTGAAGGAGTGATAAAAGGCTCAATCTGCAGAAAAATACAGGTGTCTTCCCTGATACTTGAAACTGAAGATGGGAGCATAATTTTCTCAAACAAATACTATTCTTGTTTTGAAAACCTCTTGAGACAGCCACGATCAGAGAATGTATTTCTGTTGCTGTTCCTTTTGTCTGGTCTTTTCTCTCATGCTGAAAATACCAACATAGTTCTCCTTAGAAGTGATCTCATATTAATACAATGTAAAATATTGAAATATTATGAAATTATAAATGTTAATTCTCAATAGAATTAACTTTATTGCAGCTGTATGTTTATGGCTCTTCTTTATATTATGATTTTTCCATTAAATATTGTGAAATTCTATTTCTATTCTGTATTTAACTTACTTTGGTGTTTCCTAGAGATAGCTGATCACCAGTAACCACCTGTGGAAATGGCCACTCTAAAATAAGCCAGAAGTAAACTCAAGAAAATGCTTACTGTTTTTAAGCATAGAATTTTTTTTTCAGAGTTGCAGCTTTCTGTAATAGAAGTCATATAACTTGTGTCTGAATTTTCTTAAGTTTTGCCTATTTGCTTACAATTTTCTTGCCAGTGTCACTGCAATTCCGTAGCAATTTTGTAAATTCTGGTAATTTACTTCATCTTTTTCTGGTGTGTTGTTGTGTTTGGGTTTTTTCTTTACTCAATTTTGAAGGAAGTCTTTTTCTCCAATACTTTCCTGTTCATTTTCTTTTCTTAAGGCAGTGAGGATAAAATATTCTTGAGGCAATAATTTTAGGAACATGTTTACCAAATAATGATTAGAATTATGTTGGCTTTTCGAATACTTGCCCAAAACCTGTGTGTCTTTAATTACAGTGTCTGTAATTTTTGTTGTATGTCTTTACTATTATTCTACTAGGATTTGGAAGTAGCTCTGCCTTTGGAAGTAGTGCCACAGGAGCATCATCATTTGGGTTTGGAACTACAAGTAAACCATCAGGAAGTCTAAGTGCAGGTTGGTTTATTTCTCTTGAATTCAAGCTTAGCTTAAAAGTGTTACAATCAAACTGTTGTACTTGATCTAGGAAGGCTTTTGAAACAAATGTGCTTGAAGTTGCATGGGTATATGAGCATAAATTAACCATTTACTTGCTGTTAAAAGTCTCCTAGATATATAGTACTGAATGTGTGGTAATGGTTTCCATTTGGTGGTGTCTGTCTAATTAGCGGAAGCAGGAGATCAGATGCAATCTGAGGCATGGAAATGCAGTTACTGCTTGAATGTGTAGGCTATACAGTTACTGAGCTATTAAAATTAGTGTGTAAATTTGTGACCAATATACCAATAATTTGACTTCCTGAATTTATGCAAACAGTTAGAATTATCTTTTTAGGTAATTTCTATTAGACTGAAATAGTCTGTTTCTTTAAAACTGTTAATATGCTTATCCTTTCTGTTTGCATAATTACAGGTATCATATCTCTGTATATCAAATAATTCATTGTATTAACTACTATGAAAACATTTGTGGCACTTGAGCTATGAAGTACTCATTTCACTTCTTTAGTTTAATTTTGGTGGCGTTGAGAATATGACAGTATGGACGCAATTGCTCCTTAACTCGGGTGTCTTGAAATCTTTATCACTTCTATAGCTCGAATCTCTTGACTTGTTAAAAAGAGCTTTGGTTTTGAGCAGATAGTTTACTGTAGTCTAAATTACAGTATTTCTTCGATGACCTATTGAAGGAGTATCATGCCTTCTAGGACTGACATTTTGTAGCATGTTTCTTTTTTTAAGGCAATTTTTCTTTCTTAACTGCTATTAATGCAAAGTGGTCAGTATTTATTAAATAAGTAGGTGTGCAGAGAATTATCTTGGGCTAGTGTCTTGTTAGTTACTATGCTTTTTTGGTTTGCTGTGCTTTTTTCCCTTGGTTAGTGATAGGTATACTTAGTATCAGAAACAAGTGGGAAACTTACACTGCTGTAAGCTGCACTTTTTCCTGAGCCTATATTTAATTGCTGATTGTTAATGTTTTTTTAAATAGCATAATAATTATATAAATAGCATTGCTGCAGTTAAAGTGCATAATTTATTTCTTAGTATATTAAAAATTGTAATTAGAGAACTAGTTATAGGGATCAGTTGTCTGCCAGCAGTGAGATATCAAACCAAAGTAAATAACAAGCCTGTCTTAGCTGTGTTGATGGTGTGCAGAAACAATTTAGGTGTAACTTTGCCATATTCCTCAAACCATGCTTTGTCATGGTGGCAGTGCTGTGTCAGTTTCTTGAGCAGTGAGGGAGTTGAACCCAATAAAAGGAAGATAGTTTTCAGTTATCTCAAGTCTTGGCTTGAAGGTGGTGACCAAGAATGTAAAAGTATAATTTCTGTCTTATGCTTGTAAAATCAAGTGATCATGAAATCCTGATCCAGACTGAGGTTATGGAATTGAAACCTCCATTAAATTTTTGTAGCCCAGCAACACATTAACTTTTATATCCAGAATCTGATGCTGTGTAACTTCTGGACTGCACCTGATCTTGAATTTAGTTTTTATTGAGGATACATAAATGGGTTTGAATTATAACCTGGCTGGCCTCAAGCATATTTATTTAATTTTTGTGTCCTATTTATTTGTTAGACAACTTTACAGAAACCTGAAACAATGTTTTCATTTATATTGCCATATGATACTCATATCTTGTTTCTGCATTTTTTTCTTCTCAAAAGCTAGGAAAATAAAATGAATAGGAGTGATGAGCTATACTGTTAGTGTTTTTGTGTAGATGTGAGCGCTTCAGTATTTTCCCATACTAATAGCTGCTAAGAGTTCCATCACACTAAGATAAAGTCCCAAGTCTTCTCCACGTGTTTTCCATTGGTTTGTTCTTATTTTAGGATTACAGTTCTCTAAATTACTTCTGTCAGGTGTTTGTAAGCTATGAGTTAAATTTAATTGCTTAAAAAGACTTGAAACTGTTTATAGTAGTATTACTACTCAATTTCAGTTTGCATGTTTGAAGATAAACTTGAGTCCTGAAAGTATTTAAGCATCTTCTAATAGTGAATTTGACCTAGTCCAGGAGCACTTGTGTCTACCTTGTCAGTAGATGAAAAGCAGAGCAACTGCAGTCTTCTCTCAATTCTTTTAGTGTACACAGCTGTGAGATGGAATAAGTGTGTCAGACTTCCCTCTAGAATGCATGCAGTACTTTGGAAAGCTGATTCCAGGTCTTATTCATTTGCTGGCAACTGCAAAAGCCGATGTGAGTGGGATGTTGTAAAGAGCATTAAGACCCCTGAAGTAATGAGAAAAGAAAAAAAAATATATAGAATTTATAGATACATTAAGATGATAGAAAGTGTACACACACACTATTTTTGTGAATATTGAGATGCTCAGTAAGCTTCGAAGAGCTGAGTTGAGAATTTGTGTTGGAGACTTGTTTTTATTGAAGACTAGCAGCCTTGGTAGATAGGGTAAGAGATAAAAACTGGGATCATAGCTGGACATACTTACATTGCTGAAAAAATGGGCCTAAGTATAATCCATGTGTAACTGAGTAGCTTTTGGATACAGAGATTGTAGTAAATGCTTTGTGATCTAGAGCATTTATTTGTGCATGTGCAAAACAGAAGCAGGAATAGATTGGCTTTGAGATTTGCTGAACCACTGTTTGTCCCTGTAGTGGGGAGGTGACTGAGGCAGAGATGCAAAAGGTTCTTCAGGAAGGTTATGCCCTCAAATGGCAGGGTGTCCTTTACTTTCCCTGCATCCAGCAGCAGCTAGGTGGAGCTAATTCATGAACGCTTTACCCTTGCCTACTGAACTCCTGACACTAGCTCATATAGTTTCGCCTGCGGCGTTCACGATGCTTCCTACCAGGAGGCAGTGCTTAGCTACTGTCTCAGATACATACTTAAAGTAAAAGAGTAACTTATCAAGAACGTTTGTGATTAGCAAGGAAGTTTTTTTATTATTGATAAAACTCCCTGATGAAGAACAAGTTTATTCTTTTAAAAATCTAACCTGGAATTCAGTTAGCAGGAAAATGGAGGAATAAGTTGCATCTGCATCACCCCCAGAAAACAAGAGATGAATTAGTCAGCAAAATAGTCAACACCCAAATGAACCATGTCATTAAGTCCCACTCTGGACCTGCACAGGGAGTGCCTTGACAATGAGTTCTGCATGGGCAACTGCATGTTGAATGACTGCAGTTACTGGAATGTAGATAGTGGGGGAATTTCTTGGCACTATTATATGGTGTGTAACTCAGGGCCAGACATTGCAGGAGGAAGAGTTCTGGGTCATGTTTTGAAGTAGTTTTTGGTGCAAACCATCAGTTTATATCTTCTGAGAGCCACTTTGGGATTTTGATGAGACAAACAGTTGGGTTTTCATTTCTGTGCTTTAAAAGTGTCTTGGCATTGAGTTGAAGATACTGAATATGACCAAAGGGTTGGTTTAACTGTCTCCTGGAGAACTAATGAAGCCATGTTGGGTAATGCATATTGAGAATATACCCTTTTTTTTTGCTTGTAAACCAGTCCCATTTTTTTCATAATATTTTAATTGTTTATGGGTTTCTGTGTGGAACTTGCATGAAGCTATTTGTTAAAACCTTAACTTGCTTATGTCATACTTGTTGTTTTGTATGATTGGTTACCTTATTCAGTTTCTGGAGAGAACAAAATGTGTTATGAAGCTCTGCTTATTAACTAAATTAAAAATAATTCTAACATTCTCTAATAGTATCCATTATTATCCAAATTGATTTGTGCTATAGAGATACAAATTCACAGAAGAGATACAAATTCACAAAAGAAAGTAAAATCATTTTGTCTTACTGTTGCTGAAAACTGTAGGCAGGTTTTCTTCAACTGACTTTGATGAACTATGTTCAGTTTGTTTACCATGGTAGAAGAGGACAGAGGAACTTAAAATAGCACAAATTTGCTCACCCAATCGTTCAGTCTTTTCCAAGCTTTGTTTTCAGTGCTGCTTTTTGGTTTGTCATAAAGGGTGGTTTTTTAACTACCAAGAACTTGGCAAGGGGTTGAGTCTTTTCTGCCTCTCATTTAAGGTATGGTCTGTGCTGTGTACAATATAAAGACAGGCAAAGGTAACCAAGGCAGTAAAGCACAAGGGGCTCTGACTCCAGCTTTGCCATTTACCTGCTGTGAGTTGAGAGGAGTTCTTGGTCTGCTGGTACTTCTGCCTTCCCTCCCCACTTACATATTTAGGATGAGAACTTGAGGAGTTAGAGTTCTCCTGTTGTACAATTTTAGTGGGATTTTTGGGTGCCATTGTTGTATGGGTAATGGTTTAACACAGTTGAGGATGTGGACCTGGACAGACTGTGGAGTTGGGCAGAGTGGAACCTAATGGAGTTGAACAAGTATAGAGTCCTGCATCTAGGGAGGCATAACCTCATGCACCAGTACAGATTAAGAGTTGACCTGCTGCATAGCATCTCTGTGGGGAAGGATCTGGGAGTCATGATGGACAAAGTAGCCATGAGCCAGCAGTGTGCTCTGGTGGCCAAGAAAGCATCAAGTGGCATCTTGAGGTGCATTAGGAAGAGTGTGACCAGGAGGTAGAAGAGGGGGAATAACTCTCCTCAATGTTGTGCCTTTGTGAGGCCACATCCAGAGTAACATGTCAAGTTCTGGACCTCCCCAGTTGGAGAGAGAGAATTACTGGAATGTGTCCAATGGAGAGTTACAAAAATAACTGGGGGACTGGAGTCTGTGTCTTACCAGGAGACAGTGAGAGACTTGGAGCTGTTTAGGCTGTAACAGAGAAGATTGAGAAGGGATCTTATAAATGCTTACATATCTAAAGGACAGGTGTCAAGAGGATGGGGTCAGTCTCTTTTCAGTGATGCCCAGGGCTGATGTGCACAAACTGACATAGAAAGTTCTGCCTAAATCTAAGGAAAAACTTATTTGAGTGTGATGGAGCACTGGAGCATGCTGCTTGAAGATGTGGACCCTCCTTTTCTGGAGATGTTCAAAACCTGCCTAGACATGTTCCTGTGCAACCTATTCAGGTGAACCCGCTTTAGCAGAGAGGGTGGACTAGTTGATCCTTGCAGGTCTCTTCCAACCCCTACCATTCTGTGATTCTGAGATACAGTTGTTTCTAATTACTGAAGCAGACACTGTGCTGTAATATCCGAGTTGTCAGAGCAAGTCCAAGGGTGTTAGCAACGTGGCAAATTGTTGAGGATCCATGCTAGTATAAAGTGTTACAAATGTTGTTAGTAAAGGGGCTGGTGTTCATGACTCCAAGGAGCACAAACTTGCCATCCTGACATAACTTGTTTTAAAATATTTTTCCCTCCTTCATAAGGATTTGGCAGCTCGACTACATCTGGGTTTAACTTCAGCAATCCTGGCATCACAGCGTCAGCTGGCTTGACATTCGGGGTGTCTAGTTCTGCATCTGCAGGCTTTGGGACAGGAGGGCAACTACTTCAGCTGAAGAAACCTCCAGCTGGAAACAAGCGAGGAAAAAGATAGGCACCCTTTTTGGGGAAGGGGAAATGAATCAACTTTGTTCATCTGAAAAGTCTATTTTTCTAGATCGATGCATTGATTAAATTGCATCCCAGGAGATTTATAAAACTTTTGCTACTTTTCCCTAGTCTGAAATGAAAACTGAAATTGTATCAAACAGATATTTTCTTGTGAATAGAAATTCATTTATGTATTTTTATTTTTGGCCCTAGTTTTAGAAATGTTCTATACTGTGCTATTATTAAAGGATCTTGTAAAACCATCTATTTAACCTAATGTTAGTAGCAGAATATTTTTTGTTAATAAGCTTTATACCATATGAATATATGCATATTTGTTTTTTTGTACAGATAAAATATATTCTAGTACAAATACTAGAGTTCATATCTTCTGTTCCTAGATATGGCCTTTAAATCTACTTCAGGGTGGTTTTGTGTATATGGATGTAAATATATACAGTACAGTGCACACATCTGTGTGTATGTATGTGTATATATGTATAAAATAAAAATGTGCAAACCTTGCCCCATAGACAGGTCTCCTTTTCTTTGTGTTTTGTTTCTCCATGTTGCCCTGTGCTCCCCTATCTTGATGGTTTTAGGGGTTTCAAATGGTGAGTCCTGGGCTATGTCACCATTGCTGCTTGTGTTTTGTTGTTCAAGACCAGCTGAAATGCAATGCTTACTATTTCATAAAGTTTGGTAAGTAGTGGTTAGTAGCTGGATTTTTTTTTAAAGCCTTTTTCTTGACCCATTTAGCAGCCAACTCTGAAAAAAAATCTTAGATTTTCACACAGATGCTTTATCAGTGTTTGGCTTTGGTTGTCCTCCTGAGCTGAGTGAGGTGTTGCAGAATTTCAGCTGAAAGCTCACGATGCCACAAGGTCTATGTAGAAGCAAAGAATGTCGGGCTGGATGATGTTTTCCCTGCAACTGTGTGAAATAGGATGTACTGTCCTTATGCAGACCCAAATTAGCTGTTAGAAAACAGAGTTGAGTCCCTAGCTTCTCATCAGCACTACTAGCTTTAACTTAAAAGCAGTTGTGTATCTGCTTTCAGTACGAGGTGTGGTACAATATATTGCTGCTAAAGAACAGAGGGGGAAAATGTAATTTGAAGGCAAAAGCTATTGCAACAGTAGTTTCTGATTCTTGCATACTGCAACATCATAGCTTGTTGTGCTGCATTTCCATCAGCTAGAAATAGCTGATTAAACATCTCGATGAGGGAAAAATAGATCAGTTAAATCACAGGTTGAAGTGTGAACATGGAACTTTGGAGCGAAGTTACTTTTTATGTAGGAGATGTTTTGTGTATAACGTGTGTCAAATGAATATCCACAATCACTTTCACAAAAGCACCTTTGTTTTCCTGAAACAGTTACAGTGCTTATGATTTTTCTAGTACCCAGAATCATTTTCTTTCTCTTGTTAAAGTGTTATTAGCGTTTTGTATGTTTTGAAAATGTCTGCGTTCAGTTTGTCACTTGATCCGATGAAATTAAGGGAAACTGAGCACAGAGTTCTTCACTTTTGTACTTGTATGTTATTGCATCTTTGTGAGAGCTGCCTTTTAGGAAGGATTTTTTTTTATGTCTTGGAGAAATAAAGCTTTACCATTTCTTTTGATTTCAACCTTTTTAAAACAACTTTTATTGGGCTGCAGTCGAAACTGTAATGTTTGTATTCCTTTGTTACTGCTTTTTTTAATAGTTGATATGTTAAACCACTGGACTCTCTTGTAAGGTATTAATTTGTGAAACTAATTTTAAATGTGTAATGTTTGTCCATATGTGCAACTTAGCATTGTGCAAACAATAAAACAGTAATGCTGTGATCCTTGTAATACAAATTTGCCTGTTTGAAAGATCATTTCCTGCTGTTCTGTGCTGCAGGAGAAAACAAAAACATACTCAGCTAATACAGAGAATTGTTCTTCCTAGAATTTATGTAGTGCAAAGCTGCTCTTGATGAAGTTAGGGCCTTGATCCCTGGATTGAATGAGCAGGGGGAGAAATGAGGTATTGAGTGTTTGTCCAGAATCTCTTCACAGTGAGCTACATAAACCTGAATCATGCTGTAATTTAACACAGCTCTGGGTATGGCTTCATGCATTCAAAAGCGGTCTGAGCCTTCTCGGTACCTGGGTTCTGTTTCTTTTCACATTAAGGCAACAGTTATGTACTTAATTGAGCCTAAGTAAAAAAATCTATTACATAATAGAATAATCCCACACTAGAGTAGAAGCTAAATTGAAAATGGGATTTGAAAATTATATTCCTAGTATGTTAGTTGGGTGGTTGAATTTAGCCATGATTTTCAGGGGTCAGCATAAGCAGTTTCAATTGTTTTAATTGTTATTTTCCTAATTTCAAGACTTGTAATAGCATCAACTTAGAAAACACAAATACATTCAAAGCATGGCTTGCTTTTTCTTACGAGGTAGATTAAGCAGCAGACCTGTACTTAAACAGGTCATGAAGTGGCCTGAAATGAAATAAAGTCTGGATTACTTGTTCTGTAAAGGGGGGAAAAAAAAAAATATGTTCTGGAAGAAGGTTAAAGTCACACAAGTCACATATATAGGATGTGGTTCTCTCATAGTTTTATCGCTTCTTGTGCAGCTATGGTATAAAACACTCCATCTAAATATTCATAACTTTATTTTGAATCTCAGTTGCCTTTATGGTGTTATTTTAAAATGAAAATAAAGTTTAGGAATGTAGATTTAGTGTCTGTGTCCCCTCCCTTTGACAGCAGTGGTGATTCCTTTGTTTTTGTTGACAGCATGTCAGCTTTTGCATGTTGTTGGTTCTGCTACCTGGATTATCTTATCAGAGGATGATGTGAAAGGAACACTTTTTAAGTTCTTAGTGAAGAATTAAAAGTAACTATAGAAAAATTTATCTGTGCTGTACAGATTAAATGCCTTAAGCTCCAGAAAAGTATTTTTCCTTAAATTCAAGTTAGTAAGAACAAAGAACTGACTATGTGCAAAAATTTCCAGTGGTGATTTACAGAAGTTTTGGACATTTACTGGGATTGTGTTGTAAGGTTGTTCCTCTCTTCTCCCTGGGTAAGTCCCCTTCAAGGCTGTGGCTAGTATCTCTAGCCACTGACAGATGGTTAAAGTGTCATAGTAGTAGACTTGTACAGCTTCTCGTGAGAATCAGCAGTTGGGCTTGGAGGGGCAAGTGACATCGAGTTGATGCCTGCAGCAGCTCTGGAAGGCAGTGGTTACCCACTGCAGCAGTGCCCATGGAGCTTTAACCCAACCACCCAACCAGACAGGTAGGTTGCCTAAAAGGAAGATGACAAAGGAAGAAAAGTGTGGGGAGAAATGGGAGGAGCACAAGGCTCCCTCATGTGAGCAGGACAACTTGTTTTAATTAATTTTGGGATTATTTCCTCTGAACTCAACAAGTGACTGTCTATATGCTAGTCCCAAATCAGCTGAGTCTGTAACACATTTTTTTTGTGTTGGTTGATTGTTGCAGTTAGGAGGTAGAAACAGGTCTGCAGGAGTTTCATTTTCTACACAGGAGATGCTTTCTTAGTTATAGGGGAAAAATAATTATAAAGTAACTCTGTAAGCAAAGGAATTTTAAAAAATAAAGCTCAGGGAGTCCTATCAGGGTTCCAGTAGCTCTGGTGGAGAATGCAGCTTTCAACAGGTGCCAGGAGGCTGCCACTTACATGCTGCTATTACAGAGCCCTTGCCCATGTAGATGTCATGTAGTGTGTCACTTTTCCCAGTTCATTCATATTTTATACCTTTTTAAAGTAGCAGAATTTTTATTAAACTTCAATATCTAAACAATCCTTCTGGCCCATTTGGCTGCTGTTGTTATGAGGTTTATTACTTCATGTTTTATTTTTTCTACTTGGCCTCAGGAGTTTAATCTTTATAGCCCATTGCTGCAGTTGAAGTGCCACACTTAGGAGCCAAGTAGGCTGTGTGCTGCTTAAGCCCTGGTAGCTTTTTACAGAGGAAAGTTTTTCTCTTCTCCCACCTTTTAGAAGTAAGACAATTCTAGCTTGTTATGAACAGCTTATGATGAAGTTAGAAACTCTTACAAACTAGAAAAGCTCCTTGGCTGATTTTACTTTTCTTTGACTATAAACCTGCCCCTATGAGGACATCAGGGAAAAACTTGGAATGTGTACTCCTGTTGTCCACGGGGCAGTAGCGGAACAGGCACAAGATACTTTGTTCAGCAAATGTTTCACAGACTAATGGATTTCCCTACTTCTTTTCAATGCAGGTGTCGTTCTACGGAGTGTGCTTGGGCAGCATCTGGACAGCAGCCGTCTAGAACACCGTCTAATTGCTTCCAAAATCCTGTTATGATTAAAGCCTAGCATGTATCTCCTGAGCAAGTAATCCCCTGCTGGCTCTGTATTTATTGTGGTAATAGGATATGTCTCAGAGGTGATGATCTCAATCACGCAGGCAAGCTGGGATGGTGAGGTTGTGATCAGGCACTATGGTGTAGCAAAGGAAAAGCAGCACAAACTTGAAAAATACTCTATTATGTAAAACTTGAAATTCTGAAATATACCTAATAAAAGAAAAATGGGGTAAGTTAGGGGAGAGCTAATTGTGACAGGCACTTCGAGTAGACTTTCAGTTGGGTGAAACCCTGGGGACAAATTATTCACAAACTAGGGAGAGGTGCACAGCTAAAGCTAGTTTATTAACTTTGTGGTTAAATACCTAAATGTGTTTAAATACTCTAAACAAAACCACACCAAACTCCTCTAATCCTGCTAACAAGTTAGTATTTTTTGGCTGTTTGGCCTCTATTTCTTGATCTACATACACGTAAAGCACTCAGACCTTTAAGCGTGAAAACTTTGACTGCTGTTCTGTCTCGAGTTGGGATAAGGTACGTGTGATAAAGGAGTCCTTACTGATAAGAAGTCCTCCTTTCAAGTAACCTCCTTTCAAGTAACCCAATCACCTGGAAGTGTTTGAGCCCAAGTGCTAGGTGGATGCAATGGCAGTGAGGGGCTAGGCCAGCACTGCCCTAGTCGTTAATGGTGTGAGGACATCTTTCCCATGTCTGCTGAAGGTGGATGGAGGAGTGATGGTATCTTGCCAGTGTGTCACTTCTGTTTCATGCAGTGGTGCTCAGCACAGTTCTCCAGCACTTTGCCTCCGGTATCCTTAGCAGTGGTGCTAGGGGCAGCCACGGCGGTTCTCATTTAGCACTGAGTTGGAAGAAGCCAACAGACAAAAGAGATGTGCTGGCCTTAATGCCACAGAAAGGAGTCTTGGCACTGCACATCGTATCAGTTGCAAAAAGGAACCATCTTTTCTTCTACCTTACATTTTGACTGTGAGCTGAGTGGACTGGTGGCTATCTGAAGAAGCTCACTGCAAGTAAGATTGCCACCGCTTATGCCTATAGTAGCAGGGTGATGCTTAAACTCCAAGAATATCCTTCAACGATCCAACTAATGTTCATATATCTCCAGCAGCCAAACCAGATGCAAGCCTTATCCCCAGGGAGGGCAAGACATGCTTTGGTCATTAGCTAAGCTTGCGCAGTACAGGCCACAGGGGTGAAGCTCCCACTTGATCCTGTGGTAGCAAAGTGAGTTCACGCTGAGCTCTGCTCTGAGTGTGAAGAGGGGAGGCTTTTAACATTGTTTATGCTGGCTTCAGGCGTGGTAACATTCTGTCAGTGCCATCGGCAACCTCCTGCTTGTACTGGGAGATGTGCAAAGTGGCTGAACTGCAGGGAGGCTGTGACAGCTCATCTAGACTGACCTTCACAGGGCAAGAATTGCTGTATTGAAGATAGTGTCTAAAGCAAATGCCTACTAGCTTGATTTTATACTTTAGCAGTAACAAAATTTAGTTAGAAATGCTTTTTTTGAGTAATTTGACACTTTGCACTTGAGAAATGTCATCTTCCTCGTGACCTTTCCCCATGCTTTATTTCTAGTGGCACGGCAGCCAGCACAGCTGTTATTTGTTGCTCCATCATGGTGATAGCCACACTGTAGTGTACCAGGGCTGACCAGGCTCCAGAGCTGATGAGAAGCGCAGGGGCAAAAGGGTCACTTGGGTAAATCAGGGGCTTGGGCAGACAGATAGCGATAGCAGTCCAGCAGCAGCAGAAATAGTAACATTAACACTGCTGCAGAGAGGTGGGTGTCTCATTTAGAGTTAGCTCTGAGAAGGGAGAGGGGAGAGAATTCCAAAATCTCATGGAAGCCAGTCCAGAGTGAGCAGCACCAGGCCAGCTCCAACAAGTCCAGTAGAGTTTGGGTGGAGCTTTCTTGACTAACATTTTGTTAGTGAGTATCTGAATCGAGGAGGTCTTCTGATTGTGTCTTGACCCATCTGCTGCTTCACTAGAGAGGCCTCAAAGCTCCTCTTTACTTAACTGAAGGAGAAAGAAGCTAATGAGCTCTCATGATTGTCCCAGCCTGTCAAAGCTCTTCCCTTTTGTGGGAATTTTCTGCTAATGCTCTTCAACTTCCTAATGCGCTCATTGCTGCAGGGTTTTACTTGACATTAGCCCCTTGTTCACAGATGGCAGCAGTAAGTTCTGGTGGGAAGTGTCCCTGCCTTATGGCGGGGGGGTTGGAACTGGATGACCTTTGAGCTCCCTTCCAACTTAAACCATTCTATGATTTGTCAGATGTGGTTCTAAGAGACATGGTTTAGCTGCAGATGTGGCAGAGTTAGATAGTGGTTGGAGTTGATGACCTGAAAGGTCTTTTCCAACCAAAATGATTCTATGATTCTAAGTTGTGTTTTGAGCTCTTTGTGTCAAGTAAAAGAGCAGTGATGAAGGCAGATACAATCTTTCTTACTTTTTTTGCAAGCTGTATTAAAAAAAAGTCCTGATCTACAAAATATCCTCATAAACATTTATTTTCTACACCAGGTTGCTGCTTCTTGCTAATCTGCACTAATAATCCCTATATAAAATCACAACCTGTAAATTAAGCCTAGTAAATCATGTGGAGAAAAAAAAAGTCAAGAGAAAAGTCACTTTTCTTGTGTCTGTAGCTCATTAATCTTGGCATCTGTCCAGTTTACAGCTACCTGATGATGCTGCCTTCACTATATTGTGTCTGAATCTTTGTCTTGTGCTGTGGTGTGGGGAGGTCAGCAACACTGAAGTTTTGAAATGATCCTGCATTCTCTCTTCCTGCATTTGATAGAACGTTCATTCTGTATGCTGTGTGGCAGAGCCTGAGGAATGAGTGTGGAAAATCTCTCTGCATTGGAGTTTTTACTTTTTTTAATTGGAATAACTTTATTATAATGACGCCTCTTTAAATTGGCCAGTCTCACCGAGGGGACAGGCTGTGGGAAGATGGGTTTAGCCCACAAGAAGTAATTCTTCTCGTCTGAGGAGGGGTGGGGGGAAAGCTAAAATCATTTCCTTTCTGCTAGTGGCTGGAGTGGTTGGTTAGAGCAGAAATAATTTGGTTAGGAAACAGCACTCCTTTCAATTTGAAGATGTGCACATCAATTTTGTGTCCAGGCTTTTATGTTGTGTCACAGCAATTTGCTGTGTCTGCAGTAAAGTGGGAGCTCCACAAAGCAGTGTACCAAGACTCTCAGGAGAAGAGCATGACAGTTGTATCAATCACAGCTCAGTAGTTGGACAATGCTAATGAACTCCTTAAAGCCCTGGACTGATGTGGCTCAGTGTTGAAACTGGGCGATGCTCTGTGTGAAACAGCCTCCTGTGAAACAGCCTCCTCCTTATTGCAATCCTGCATGCATGAATTTGAAGGGAGATGTCCCCCAGGACTATAAATTAAGATACTGTCACCCTGTCACCTCCTTTCAGCCTGCACCCCTTAACCCCACTATCGAGTCAGTGGGGCATTTTGGGGCCAACTGTGTGATAGTGGAGGTGTCTGCATTGGCTGTGATAATGTGGTGCCAGCGCTGATGTCTGCTGTCCCTGCTGCCTGTGCCGAGGCAGCAAGCACTGATAGTAGAAGCCGAGCTCTGTGTGCGGATGTTCTTGGTGCTGGTGCAGCCTCTGCAGATTGGCAGCCCAGCCCCTGGGGAGCGTGTGAAATTCAGATCGTTTCATTCAAAGCTGGTTTTACAGTCCTTAGACTCGGAGAGTTTTTAGAGTTTGTTTTTGGTCATATTGTTCCAATTATTTCCCAGGAAATGAGAGCCATAAAAGAAAGCCCTTCTGCTATGATTACACGTGTATTTTAAAAGAGAGATATTAAATATGATCCCTAAGCAGAAATAAAAAACAGTCCAGCTTATGCAAGTAGTACCACATTCAGAATAGCAGTTTGGGCCTTTAAATGTACTGATGGTATTTAAGTAATACTTATGACAGGAGTAGCCACACTAGTGTCAAAGGTAGCTAACAGCCAGGGCAGGAAGAGAAGGAAACCCTGCTGAGTTAAGCTCTTGTTTTCCAGTAACTCCTTTCATCAGGGAAATGACGTTAGTATAACCTGATGGTAAGAACTGCAGGCTGGATGGCAACAGTTCTCCGCATGCAACCCATAGCTATGGCGTTTTAGTAATGCTTCTCTTCCCACTCACTGCACACGGGGGCAGCAAGGCATTGCTTTATCAGCAGGAGTTACCCTTTTACCTGAGAAACGGCTTTGCCAGCATAAACGTACAAGACTTCGGGATTTCTGACTCCAGGGGGATTTGCTGATACTGTTAAAACAACAAATAAAACGGAAACAACAAGCCGAACGGGTTTTTAAATAGCTAAATCCTTACATGCTCAGCTTGGCTTTCAGCTGGGAGTTGATTCCATTATTTTATATTGCCAGGAAGAGGAATCTCTGCTGATGAACTGTTAAGCTGCAATATGCAAGTGTACAAACTGCAATAAAATCCGGCCCTTGCAGTAAGCACCACCTGGCTTTTACATGCTGAGTGATCTGAGTGATAGTACTGTGATGTATTCTAGTTTCTCTCTGCAGGAAGGATGAAGAGGGCTCCAGGTTATGAGCTTAAACTTTAAATCCTGATTTATGACGTTGTGGACACAATTGCAGAGCCAAATTCCTGTATCCATATTTTTGAGGCTTCTGATCATGTTTCAAAGTTGTTCAAAAGTAACAATGTAATGGTAGATAGACTAGGTAAAGGTAATGAGAAAGGCACATAAATGGCTGTTTGGCATCCATGCCTGGGCAATGAAAACCAGGTAATCTCACTTGTACCTATGTGACTAGGCTACCAAGAATGAAACTGAATATCCCAAAGGGGAAGAGAAGAAAGCATCCATACACCACATAAAGTTTATCTCCAACAGACTCTAAGGAATAAGGGATAGAAGTTGGTGCCAATTTTATGTCTCTTTTACTATCAAGGGAATGTGGCAAGTTGTAGAGTATGGATTGGAAATATGATAGGGAGCACAAAACATTCCTAACAGCAAGAGCCACTTACACATCCACGGAAGCTCAGAGCGGCTTGGAGAGTTGTGTTGCAGGATCTTCCTTTCCTAGCTCTGATGAAGTTCCAGCAAAGCTAGATATATAGAATAAGGTGGCAGGTCTGTGTTCCTGCTTTACCTTAGATGATTTCTACAATGGTGACCCCAGAGGGAGGGAAAGGGACTATTGTTTCTCTCTCATTATTTGTCTAATCTATCCTTTCTGTCTTCCAGTCTAAAGTGTGTGGGCACAGCCACCCCTGACAACCTCACTGTGACCAACTCAGCAACTCGGACCCAAAGTGGACTGTCTTTGGTTTTCTGGGTGTTGAAGTAGGAGCTGTTAAAGATGAAAGGTATGCTTTGTATTGTCCCTCTTTTCATGCCATTCCTATTTCTGATTCCTCTTTTTTGAAGTAGAAGCAGTTGTATGTGCAAGGAGCTTTAGCAAAGAAGGCCTGCACACCTAAGGAAAGCAAAGCACTGAAGGCATATAATTACTTTTGGAAAATACCCCACAGAGGGGGTGTAGCAATAAAACAGCAGAAACACCTTTGTTACAATAAGTGCAGGGACAGGATGAATTCAGAAGGTGAGAAGAAACCAGTCTTACGCAGCCACTTATGCATATGCTGGCGATTGTCCCGCAGCGGCTTTGCCTGTGAGGACTGGCATCCCAGAGCTCAGTGCCTGGGCACACAGGTGCGTGGGTATTGGCTCACAGCCAGTGCAGCAGCTGGACACTGGGCCCCTTTAAAAGCTGTAATGTGTTGTAAATGTACTTATCCCCTACACTGCTGCACAGGCAGCTTGCACCTTGGTGTTAAAAATTACATGGAAAAAGCATTTTTATCAGTTTCAGACAGCTAACAACACTCATTTTAACTCTTCCTTTCCCTGCTTTGACATGATTTTTCAGGAATCATATAATTGTTTCAATTGGAATTCATTGGGTCCAAGGCCCTTATCTAATTCTACCAAGTCTGGTGCTAAGTCACATCTATGCATCTTTTAAGCCACTCCAGGGATGGGAGGATTCAAGCGCAGAATAGCACATAAGGTCTTTAAATGACTGAAATAAACCATGCTGTTTGCTTTCCTGCAGTCATGCATTTGGCCTGAGAAGGGTAAAGAACATTTCTACTGAGCCAAAGGCTTCTTCAAACTACACCTGGCCAGTAGCAGTAAAAATTCAGAGACTTTTAGGGAAAAATAAGTTAAAACAGATAATAGACTTAGAAACTGTCATTGTTCTTGAATATCTATTGACTTCAAAAATCTTTGCTGACTGTGACATATATGTATATATGAAGTTTCAATCATATCTGAGCTGCAAGATGCTCAGTTTGGTGAGTTTGGTGTTCTTCAAGATCTGGGGCCTTAGTGACAGGCTTGGTCTACATAGAATTAAGCTGAGCCATTGTTATGAGATTGCTGGACACAGGAAAAGTGTGAATGAAAAGGCTGCAGAATGAAAAGACTGTTGCTATACTTAGGTATTGCCAGACATTTGTTTGGGGTTCTTTAAACTTTTAAATCATACAGGTCAGCTTGTATATTACTGAAAAAAACCCACAACACCTAATGAGTCTATTGCCAGGTATGTTCTAAAGCACTTTGTGACGTGCCACATGTTTTCAGGTTTACAAAAGCGTAATGAGGTGTGCTATTATCTCCAGCTTTACTCAGGCAGGTTGAGACAAATTCTGAACTTGAGTATGTGAAGCACCTGCTCCTGATAATCTCTGCAGGGGATCTGGTGCTGGTATTTTGTTGTGATCAAGGCTCCTAACTGAGAGTACATGTGGGCTAGAAAGCAGGCTATCTTCTGATAGTCCGTTATTGCTATTGGAAGAGGTCCACCTTACTATCAGTGGAACCACTGGCTTGAATCATAGAATCATAGAATGGTTTAGGTTGGAAGGGACCTCAAGGATCATCCAGCTCCAACCCCCTGCCATAGGCAGGGACACCTCCCACTAGAGCAGGTTGCTCAAGGCCTCATCCAGCCTGGCTTTAAACGCCTCCAGGGAGGAAGCATCCACAACCTCCTTGGGCAACCCGTTCCAGTGTCTTACCACCCTCACTGTAAAGAACTTCCTCCTAATATCCAGTTAGGATATTGAAGGATGGGACTGGGAAAGTATTTTACTTGCTACATGTAAAAGAATCAAGAAGCTGCTTATGAAAACATCAGTCCAGCTCAGATGAAAATGGTCTCGTAGGAAGACTTCTCTGACTGTAGGCATCTAACAACTGCTGTGGTATCACATGGGGCTGACAGATACTGTGAAAGGTCACTCATGGGAACTCACAGATTTAAATCCTTCAGATGATCACCTACCCTTGTTGTGGCTTGAAGCTGCCAGGGTGCCTTAGGCCAGTGCAGGGCACCTGCACGAAATCTGTTATTGGTCATAACCACTCATGGTGTGCTCCTTGAACTAAATGTGCTAGAGCTGGCAGTCCTGGTTAGCTACTAATGGGAGTCTGAGAAGGAATTCCTCAAACTCTATCATGTAAATCCCTGCAAGTGTCTTCTCATGCAGCCAGCTGGTTTGATATGGACAATGCAGAACCTGTCACACTGCAATCCCACTTTTCATTTTGGTAACTACAGGCTTTTCTAAAGGTTAGCTGCTCCAGTTTACTAATTGTCTCTGAGGTGATGTGAAAGATGTGTATCCTGCTGTTGTAGCAACCTGGCTCTGGGCTGAGCTGCAGAAGGGATGAGGTTGGTAAATAACTCACCGAGACAGCAGCACAGCCGAGGGGGCAAAATATAATTACCTGAGCTGTAATTTGACCAGAATCTTTTGGTTCAGACTAATACCTCTGTGAAAGCCTGCAGCTGTCTGACAGTGGCTGAAAAGAGAACAAAAGAGGGAGATGAAAATGGAGGGGGAAGGACTGGCAAGTTGATAGTCCAAGTCAGTAATTTAATTGAAAGGTTTGAAAGAATGAGGGGAACGGAACTTTGCAGTCCTTGCAGCGAAAGGATTTGGCAGGGGGTTTAAAAGCAGCGCCAGCTGCGGGAGCCGCCCCGTTTCTGTCACTTTGTTAGAAGTGTGTTTCACGTGATGGAGTGTGCTGGTCTGGTTGGTCAGACTTTACCGGGGCTTGGGAGAGAGAGAAAAAAACAAAACCAAACAACAAACTTTCCTGACCCCTCAGCAGCTCCGACACTTTTGGAGGCGTATTACCTCGCCTTTCCTTCAGCTGCCGCTGAATTTTAGAAGGTTGAGAGGCAAAAACCCCGCGTGTGCTCGGAGAGGTAGCGTGTGGTCCTGCAGCGCCGAGCGTAGCGGGGCCCCGCTGCCGCTCCCAGCGGGGCAGATGGATGATTTGGAGCCGGAGTGGTTGAGTTGGGTCGCAGCGCCCGGCAGAGCGGCGGGAGGACGCCCACTCGCCACAATCTCCGCGGGGCTCCGGGAAGCGGTAGCCGGTCTCCCCAGCGCGATCCCCCCTTCCCCCGCAGCGGCATTGGGCAGGGGGCGCGGGGCCGCCCCGTCGGGCGGGGGCGGGCTGGGGCATGCGCGCTGCGCCGCCGCCGCTTCCTATAAGGGCGGATCGCGGAGGTCCCACACACAGCCAGCGGCAGTGCCGGGCTCGGCGCCGGACGGGGCGTACCGCGCGGTAGTGGCGGCCCGCAGGCGGGAGGAGAAGGCGGCTCGTATCGCACCCGCCTGCCTTCGCCCATGGGTAGGGCGCTGGGCGCAGGTCGGGCCGGCGTGGCGGCGGGGAGGGAGTAGCGAGTAGCGGCGCCGCCCGGCTGGTTGTTCCCGCCGGAGGCGGCAGCTCCGCAGACCAGCCCCGGGCATGCGGCGGCAGCAGAACCCGCGGCGAGACTCCGTGCAGTGCGGCGGCTGCATGCCCCGGGGGACCAGGGGGCGCTGCCCCGACGCGGGGGGGCTCTGACCGAGCGGCCCGCCCGCCCGCCGCCCCCTCGGTGGCGCCATGCGGGGCGGGCGGTGCTGGCTGCTGCTGGCGGCGTTGGGCTGGCTGCTGCCGGCTGGGGCCGCGGCCAGCGGCGAGTACTGCCACGGTTGGCTGGACGGGCAGGGCGGCTGGCGGGACGGCTTCCAGTGCCCAGAGCGCTTCGACGGCGGCGACGCCACCATCTGCTGCGGCAGCTGCGCCCTCCGCTACTGTTGCTCCAGCGCTGAGGCGCGCCTCGACCAGGGAGCCTGCGACAACGACCGGCGGCAGGGTGGCGGCGAATCGGGCCGCCCCGGCAAGGACGGCCCCGACGGCACGGCAGGTGAGGTGGACCCAAGGGTTCCTCGAATTTCGGTGGCTCCAAGGGAGCTACCGCGGTTTGCGGCAAACTTTTCGCCCGCTCCTTCTCCCTTGTTCCCTCCGCCGAAGGGCTGAAGGGACGGAGGTGGGAACAGCCGAGCCCTCCCGCAGCGGGTACACAAGGAGAAGCACTCCCGCCTGGGCTCTTATCTTTCCCTCCCTTTTTGGAAATTCCGGTCCCGTGCGGCTTTGCCACCGCTTGGAGTCGACTCCTCAGTCCCATTTGTGCCCCCAGTTCAGAAGGGAAGAGCCTGTCTGAGCGAAAAAAAGAGGAAAAAACCCCAGTAACATGATATTTCAAAAGAACTTCTGACTATTCCCTACTCTAGTTGTGTGTTCTGCCAGTTCAGATAACCGTCCCCCTCCGTCTCCCAGCCCCCTCGTCCCCGCTCTGTTTGTTTCAGGCTGGATTTTCAAGGATAAACTCAAGTCTACTGCTGTTTAAAAAAAGCCTCGGTGACTTCCCAGCACCCTTGCTGCCATCCACCACTGCTGAAGGCGCTAGGAGTAGCCTGAAGTGATGTTATAATTAGGACAGATTCACTCCTTGCCTGTTACGTTCTGTAGCAAGTGTGTGCACCTGCTCGAGAGTTCCTGGAGCGCCAAGTACAGAAATAGAGAAATTTTTTGCAAGCCTTTGGTTTAAAAAGTGTTAAAATTACGACAAAAATGGGAGAAGTGTGACTTCAGCTGTGCAAGGAGTATTCTGATGTGAGCGGACAGGAGACGCCCCCTCCCTTCTGCAGTTGTTTTTCCTTAACAATTAATTTTCTTAATTAGCGTTTACGCTTCAGTGAGTTTGGGAGTCGTCATCTTGCACTGGCACTGGTTAACTTGCAGGAGGGGCAGCTGCTGTGCCAGGGCATGTCCTTAACAGCAGCTTTGTTAGTGCTGGTCAGGCAGAGGCTCACAGCCCTGTCTGGGTCTGGGCTGCCAGGTTTCAGTGGAAATGGTGAAACCCAGATGTCTTATCTGGAGCATTCACAAGCACTGAAGAGAGGCACCTTCCCTCCCTTATTCCAGCATATATCCATGCAGATTTCTTACGGAGGAAGAGAAGTCAGCTTTTTTCCCCAGGAGTGCAGAGCAACTGGACTTCAGGGCCTTCCAAGGATGGTGTTTACCATCTGAAGCATCACCCATACTTTGTGCTGTCACTCCTCACCCACTCTTAGTCCTCGACTGCCCTGATGTCCCTTCTTTAAGCCTCACAAAGAGCAGCTCTGCCTCTCTGCTGGTAGTGAAGCTTCAGAGCATGGTGCTGTCACCCCACCAGCTACCCTGTGATTTTTCCTAAACCCGGGGCTGAAGCAGAGAGCAGCCAGTCAGCCCCAAGGCTACAGGGTGGCAGAGCCCCTCTGACTGCTACCTGGTCACTGTCCTGCTATCTCTGCTCTGAGGGGTGGCAGCAGCTCCAGAGGTTGGTGATGGGGAGGGATGCAATTTATCTCCTGAGCACAGAGCAGGGATGTTGCCCCCTGAGGCAGTGTTAAAATCCAGGATTTTTGTGACTGATGTGGTAACCTAGCAGTGTTGGTTAACACTGATTTTTAAAGTGGTGATCTTAATGGTCTTCAACCAAAACAATTCTGATTCTTCTAGCAGGGCATATAGGAGATGATATGGTGAGATGTGGAGGGATGGTAGATGTGGATGACTTAGACTCCCATCAACAGGAGCAAGATACGAACTGTGGGCTTTCTTCCCTGAAAATAACTATAGAGGTGCTTTTAGAGAACCCAGCCATTGGGTTTAGCAGCCCTTTTCATCTCTTTCCTGTGTAAAACGCATGACAGCTCACACAGCCTTCAGTGCTCACCCTGCATTGGCCTGTGTTGGTGGGGAGGTGGGCTTGGTCCGGGGGGACTTTCTGCAAGAGCTGCTGAGGTTTGTCCTTGTCCTGCAAGTGACAACATTTTCTTTGTTGTTGCAGTGCCCATCTATGTGCCATTCCTCATTGTTGGATCTGTATTTGTCGCCTTCATCATCCTGGGGTCGCTGGTGGCAGCTTGCTGCTGCAGATGTCTGCGGCCCAAGCAGGAGCCCCAGCAGAGCCGAGCCCCTGGGGGCACCCGTCTGATGGAGACCATCCCCATGATCCCAAGTGCCAGCACCTCCCGGGGCTCCTCCTCTCGCCAGTCAAGCACTGCTGCCAGCTCCAGCTCCAGTGCCAACTCAGGGGCCAGAGCCCCACCAACCAGGTCCCAGACCAACTGCTGCTTGCCGGAAGGGACCATGAATAATGTCTATGTCAACATGCCAACGAACTTCTCTGTGCTGAACTGCCAGCAGGCCACCCAGATCGTGCCACACCAGGGGCAGTACCTGCACCCTCAGTATGTGGGCTACGCCGTGCAGCACGACTCGATGCCGCTGACCCCAGTGCCCCCTTTCCTCGACGGTTTGCAGGGTGGCTACAGGCAGATCCAGTCCCCCTACCCACACACCAGCAGTGAACAGAAGATGTACCCAGCTGTGACTGTGTAGCGCTGGCGCCTTCCTCCCCCTCCCCACCCAGCAGATTTTAATATCTAAACAGATGAGAAATACTTCCTCGGAATGAAGCTCCCAAAACATCACTTGTAAATAATTCTGGAAGGCTCATGCATGTCAGACAGTGTTTATAAACCATTTATTTCCATCGGGGTCCATGGCCAGAAACATCAGGATGATTTCTCTGCATTAACGCTGCCAGATACGCTCTCGTTCCAGCGCATGATTTACAGCGGCAAGGGATGACGCTGGCAGTGCGGACATGTTGCAGATCACTGGACTTGCCAGACAGATGCTGGAGCCATCAAGTGCCCTTCAGGTATGACATGGTCAGAAGTGTTTGCCTAATTAATTTGTAGAAAGAGTTTTGTTAAGCTACAAGAGCACAGTGCTTAAGACACCTCTTTTCTCCTCTCCCACCTCCTTAAAGACATTTCCTTTTGCTTTACAGACAATCACAAATGAGAGCCAAACAGTGCAATCCCTGCCTGCCGGGTGCTGGTACTAGCTCCTCGGGCTTCTTATGCACCCCCGGTTCGGGGTGGAAGGCCACAAAAGGCTTAGTCTTGCAAAGAACAATTTTCCTTGTCCCTGTTATTTATGTAGGAATTAGAAGAGTGTAAATTATTCATCTCTTCTCTCCGGTGCACTTGAAACCCATCTTGATTTGGTTTTACCTCAAGATCAGGACCCAGAAGTGGTTTGTACAGAATTTGTGAACTCTTTACTGAAAACAGGGTACTAGGTGGTTACTCTTCCTGATGCTCAAGCAGAGCTTTTGGCACAACTCACATCGTCTGAGCTGGAGCTGCCTTTGCAGAGAAAGGTCACACCGTGACTCCAAACATGCCTGGATTAACCTCACTACCCATGAAACAGTAAATCCGCGTGAATGTGGAGGGGCTGGTAGAGGTTGGAAGCACATCCCCTTTTCTTCTGTACCCGTGAGGCAGGGGCCAAGGAAGGCACAGCCGTATTTAAAAAGCAAAGGAAAAGGCACAACCAAAGGATGAAGGTGCTCATGGCTCTCTGTGACGTCACAGGTGTCAGAGAGGAGGTGCAATGTTGCAGTGGCGATGCTTTGCCCTGGAGCTGCTGCCCGTGTCTTGCTTTGCTTCATCTTGGTTAAAATACAGCTCCAGGTCGAAGAGGCAATCAGACTGTGCTAACTGCAATATAACACCCTGGATGAAACAAACTATTTAAGGTTGGTTTTGTCTCTGAAAGAAACATAGTCTCTGCATTTCCATCCATTTGTTCTTCAGCCAAAACACCACAACAGAGGACTGAGGGCATATACCACAACAGGGCAATTGCTGTAACCAGATCAGAGCTGATGAAAGGCTTCTTACTGTCCGATACTGTATCAGTATGTAGCAATAACTGTGACACTATGATTTTTTTTGTATGTCTGTTTTTAAAGTACACATCGCTGTGTTGCCAAATCCAGTGGTTTACTTGTAAACATGCCACACACAGGCAGGCTGCAGTGGGCAGAAATGGTTGGACCACTGAGGTAGGAAGATGAATAGGTAATTTATCCCAGATCTGCTGTTCCTGGCTGCAGTTGCCCAGTTGGCATGTAGGACATGGACAGAAAGACTGACTTGTGAGAACCAGCTTCCCCTCCAGCCAGGCTTTGGCGAGGCTGCTGGAGGTGTTGGGAGCCTGCTCTGCTCTGCCTGCACAGCTCAGTGTTCAGGAGATCTTCCAAGGGAGAGGGAGTAGGTGCACCTGAGCTGGGTGCTGTTAGCCTTTGAAGGACCCAGCAGACCCTCAGATTTTGTGGGGGATTTAGGTTCCTACCTGCTGACATTGCAGCTTAGTCACACTGACCAAAGCTGAGCTGGCATCAGGTGCAAGGGCTTGGAAGCTTTCACCTGCTGGTGGCTTTGGCAGGAGCTGGATGTGCTTGGCTCCAGGTGAGACCTGGTCTGTGTGGCCAGACAAGCAGCCCATCCATGTGTTTATGATCTTTCCCAACTGTGAATCAAGCCAGCTCCCACCCCCTGCTCCTCTTCTGCCAGCATATACTGCCTGCCTTGCTCCTCATGCCCAGGCAAGGACACTTCCTCTGACCTATGAAATTCAGGTGAAGCTCTTTGTATATTGTTTACTTGTTTGAAATAATACTAAGTTAAATTTAAGTATGTAGAAATTAATTTACAGAAAATCTCGAGCTGTAATAAAAGGCAGTTTGTGAGACGTGGTGGGTTTTTTTTTTTCAATGTTGTGTAGGAGAATGTAAAACCAACGTTACCATTTGATATAGCTTTTAAATCTCTGAAAGGGCACTTGCTTTAAAGTGTTTCTTACAAATGAAAAAGAAAGCCCCTTTGTTTCTTAATAAATACTTTATGGTGTGACCTTGCTTTTGTTTGCCTTCTTTACAATTTTTTTTCCCTTTCTCTGTCTACAAGAGCACATCTGACCAGCCTTCCTTCTTCAGACCCTGGCAAAAAAAAAAAGTGAAGTTAGGATTTCTGGCTGTGCTTTTAAATAGTAGCAGCAAACCCAACAATTTACATGACTGAACACTGTTCCCTGGTGGGGCACATGTGAGGGGGGAGGGTATCTTGGCATCTGGTGAGCTGGAGACTCCGCAGGTCCCAGTAGATGCAGAGAGGGCTGGGGAGCAGGAGCAGGATAGGCTGAGTTCAAGGCCCCATCAGGCTCCCTGTTCCCCAGTAATGCCAAATACTCAACAAGAAATGGTGTTTCCAGGTTATGGTTGGAATCACTGTTACAGCTAGCACTCAGAATGCTTAGCTGGTAAGTGGCCATGCTTTCCCACCTCCTGCACAGAAACCCTTCTCATTTGAGCACACTCCATCTAAATTAGATTAAAAAAACAATCCTCCATTGTCCCAGCGTTCATAATTCAGTCTGGGACAAGGCCACTTTGCTTTCTTGCTGTTTGCTCACTCCTGCTGGTGGTGATGCTGGCACTGACCCTGCCAAGGCAAGCAGGTGAGAGCAGCTGGGGCAGGGCGATCTGCATGTTTGTACCTCAGACAGGGAAAACCATAGGCTTGGTCAGTCTGTCCATAGCACATCCCAAAATACTATAGCTTCCTGCCTGCCAAAGAGGTGAAGGGACAGGGCTGGAGGCAGAAAGCTGGCAGGGAAGGATGGGGGAGGGAGGGGTCAGCCAGGGCTTAGAGCAGATGTGTCGAGGTGATGAGCACTTCGCAGCAGGAGAGGCCAATAGTTTGTGTCAAGGCTTTTCCTTGTGTTTTTATATATGGTGGTTTGGGTCTTTTTGTGGTAGTGTGTTTTTTTTGTTGTGGTGATGGGTTTTTTTTCGTGTTTGGGTTTGTGGAGTTGTTTGTTTGTTTTTCTCCAATAGTTTTTTGATCCTTGGTTGAGATGGGCAGGGTTTTTCTTACTGCACTTAATGATGGTGGATGGAATGGGGAAAGATAGCGTGGCAACTGTTCTCTAATGACTTCAGAGCAAGCACCAGTGCTGGTTAGGAAAGATGCATTTAATTTTTATAGGCTACATTGCTAGCTGAGTCCAGGGTCTAGTCAGTTGCAACAACTGAGAAGGCATAGTCCCAGTGTGTAATAGGGTAACTGGCAATCCTCAGTGCAGTGTTGCTGTGTAGCACTGCTCCCCTGCAGCCCAGGGATGAGTTCAGACCATTGTCGACATGGACAGTCTGAAGTTCTACTGATGAATGTGCAGCTGTTCCACAGCTTTATTTTATAATGCAAGAGCCTAAAATCTGAAGACTAAAGAAATTGCAGCCACACTTGTAAACACACTGCATGGCCCAGACATGCATTGCATGGCTGTGGGAAGTGATGATGGAAACACTCCCGCAGTCACTTCACTCAATCTGCAACCCTTGGCTGAGTGCTCCCCTGGGGCTCTCCGTGCAGCTCAGTGCAGGATGACACAGTAAAGCTGCCCTGAGAGGCTGTAGGGCCTTTTTGCTTGCTGAGTTTCATCCCATTACTCAATCTCATCTTCCATTCCATCCTGCCCTAAATAATTCCTCTTTTTTTCCTGCTGTTTACACTCCTGAAATTTATGTCACTGCTCACTTGCACTTCAGCTGCAACCTGTTTACAGTGCTGCAGTACTCCGGAGAGTGCCATGCCAAAGACAGTGTGCATGGTAAAAGTAATGATAGTGGGGAGACGCCAGCCAAGTGCTTGCAGGCTGAGTGGGTGCTGGTTTGCCCAAAGCACACACTGGTGTGCTGCTGGTGTCCTTGAAAGGGCCACCATGGATATGGTGGTGTAGGCAATCCCACCGGGCTCAAGTCAGCACTAGTGCCCTGTCAGTGTTGGCTTAAGGCAAGACATGAGCCTGGCCAACCTGTGGTGCCCAAAGCACTGAGACAGAATAGCATGAAACCAGGGGTGGCAGGACACTCTCACAACATGCATGTGGGGAACCACTTTGAAATGTCTTACCTATTAGCTGGGCATAGTCAGAGCACAAAGCCCATTCATAGAATCATAGAACCAACCAGGTTGGAAGAGACCTCCAAGCTCATCCAGTCCAACCTAGCACCCAGCCCTATACAGTCAACTAAACCATGGCACTAAGTGCCTCATCCAGGCTTTTCTTGAACACCCCCAGGGACGGTGACTCCACCACCTCCCTGGGCAGCCCATTCCAATGCCAATCACTCTCTCTGTCAAGAACTTCCTCCTAACATCCAGCCTATACTTCCCCAGGCACAACTTAAGACTGTGTCCCCTTGTTCTGTTGCTGGTTGTCTGGGAGAAGAGACCAACCCCCACCTGGCTACAGCCTCTCTTCAGGTAGTTGTAGACAGCAATGAGGTCACTCCTGAGCCTCCTCTTCTCCAACTAAACAACCCCAGCTCCCTCAGCCTCTCCTCAGAGGGTTTGTGTTCCAGGCCCCTCACCAGCCTTGTTGCCCTTCTCTGGACACGTTCCAGCACCTCAACATCTCTCTTGAATTGAGGAGCCCAGAACTGGACACAGCACTCAAGGTGTGGCCTGACCAGTGCTGAGTACAGAGGCAGAATAACCTCCCTTGTCCTGCTGGCCACACTGTTCCTTATACAGGCCAGGATGCCATTGGCCCTCTTGGCCACCTGGGCACACTGCTGGCTCATCTTCAGCTACTATCTACCAGCACCCCCAGGTCCCTTTCTTCCTGGCTGCTCTCCAGCCACTCTGTCCCCAGCCTGTAGCGCTGCTTGGGGTTGTTGTGGCCAAAGTGCAGAACCCTGCACTTGGCCTTGTTAAATCTCATCCCATTGGCCTCTGCCCACCCATCCAGCCTGTCCAGGTCCCTGTTAGCCTGAGGTCAGGGCTGCTGTTACATCACCATGTTCACTGAGGGAAAGTGGAGGTTGATGCAGTTAGGGGCTGCTGCTTAAAAGTGGCTCACAATGCCCACAGGAGAGCAATCTGGGCTTTGTGTCCTAGCTCAGCACATTCACCTCAGCACTGCCATTTAAAAGTATCTAAGTTGCTGTTCACTTTGGGTCTTGCTGGAGCTCTTCTTTCCCCTTCAGTTTTTCTGCTTTTCCGTTCTTTTCCTCCCACTGAAGTTGTTACTAAATATTATTCCCTGTATGTATTCACTTGTATTTTTCCAAGCTGAATTCCATTTTATTGTTTCCTGATCATATTTCTAGCTTCTCTGTAGGTCCCTTTGTATTATTGCTCTGACCTCAGCAGGACTTGCAACATTTTCCTGACCAGAATCACTTACAAATGGACTGAACAAGTCACTTGAGCCTGTGCCATCCTTCCTCCCCTCCCACTTCTACACTGAGTGAAACCAGTTCAGAGAGCTGCCCATCTTGGAGGCTCACAGTGTCCCCTGTCCTGTAGTGAAGCATTTAATTCCTCTGACCATATTTCTGTGCAACCTGAGTGGCCAGGTGACACCAGTCACTGGTGCTGTTACACCTGGCTGTGCCTCAGCAGTGGGGAGATGCCCATCATGCTGGATCGTGTGGCAGAAAATATCAGTGTGGGCTTCGTCTGCTAGAAGCCCTCATGTGAACAACACCACAGGATGGCTGCTTTGCACCAGGCTAATACTATCAGTGTTGGCTCATCTGCCACAAGCCCTGGAGATGAGGATGGGGTGGATGATGTCTTGACTAAATGCCCCAGGGGAGACCCTATAGCCTTGGCTTCTCTCTGCTGCAAAGAAACCGCTGCCTGTCTAGATACTTGCTGGTCTTACAATTTCATAGTGTCACAGTATCATCAGGGTTGGAAGAGACGTCACAGATCATCAAGTCCAACCCTTCACCACAGAGCTCAAGGCTAGACCATGGCACCAAGTGCCACGTCCAAGCCTGCCTTGAACAGCTCCAGGGACGGCGACTCCACCACCTCCCTGGGCAGCCCATTCCAGTAGCCAATGACTCTCTCAGTGAAGAACTTTCTCCTCACCTTGAGCCTAAACTTCCCCTGGCGCAGCCTGAGGCTGTGTCCTCTCGTTCTGGCGCTGGCCACCTGAGAGAAGAGAGCAACCTCCTCCTGGCCACAACCACCCCTCAGGTAGTTGTAGACAGCAATAAGGTCACCCCTGAGCCTCCTCTTCTCCAGGCTAAACAATCCCAGCTCCCTCAGCCTCTCCTCGTAGGGCTTGTGCTCGAGGCCTCTCACCAGCCTCGTCGCCCTTCTCTGGACACGTTCAAGCATCTCAATGTCCCTTCTAAACTGGGGGGCCCAGAACTGAACACAGTACTCAAGGTGTGGTCTAACCAGTGCAGAGTACAGGGGCAGAATGACCTCCCTGCTCCTGCTGGCCACACCATTCCTGATGCAGGCCAGGATGCCATTGGCTCTCTTGGCCACCTGGGCACACTGCTGGCTCATGTTCAGGCGGGTATCAATCAGCACCCCCAGATCCCTCTCTGTCTGGCTGCTCTCCAGCCACTCCGACCCCAGCCTGTATCTCTGCATGGGGTTGTTGTGGCCAAAGTGCAGCACCCTGCACTTGGAGCCATTGAATGCCATCCCATTGGACTCTGCCCATCTGTCCAGGCGGTCAAGGTCCCGCTGCAGAGCCCTTCTGCCCTCCAACCCAGCCACATCAGCCCCCAGCTTGGTGTCATCTGCAAACTTGCTGATGACTGACTCAATGCCCTCATCCAGATCATCTATGAAGATGTTAAAGAGGATGGGGCCCAGCACTGACCCTTGAGGGACACCACTAGTGACTGGCCGCCAGCTGGATGTGGCACCATTCACCACCACTCTCTGGGCTCGGCCCTCCAGCCAGTTCCTCACCCAGCACAGAGTGTTGCCATCCAAGCTGTGGGCTGACAGCTTAGCCAGCAGTTTGCTGTGGGGGACAGTGTCAAAGGCCTTGCTGAAGTCCTAGCTAATTTGTTATCAGAAATGCTGCTGCATCTGCTTTTTCCGTCTCCTGCTTGCTTCCATGCCGGCCCTGCACAGAGCTGGACATGAAGCTGCAGTGGCTGCCAAGTCAGAGCTCTCACAGGAGCAGCTGTGCTGGATGGAGACACCTGGGGCAGCTGGTTAAGGAGCAGAAGCACAGCTTTGCTAGGAGAACATGTGCCTATGGGACAGCAGAGGTGGTGTTTCCTGGGTTTTCAAACACTGAGCACAAGGCGCAGCTCGAAAGTTGCTAGGTGTGCCAAAGGCTGAGGAGCTGCTTACTCCCTGATGTCCATTCGAAGAGGGGAGAGAAACCTCTCACAATTCTCACTAGAATCACAGTGCTCACACTGCAAGTGCCTCCAGCATTGTACTGGCTGTGGCAAAAGGTGGCTAATTTACTTTTTTCTTAGTGTCTATCAATTTTGGTGGTTATTTCTGATGAGATGAAACCACAGAGGTAATGACTCAGTCACCTTCTGCAAGGCCTGGTGTACAGCTTCCCAAGGACAGATGCTGTTTCTTTCTCACTTGCACTGCTGACAGCAGATCAGAAAATATGACAGAAAACTCACCTTAAACTTTAGAAACAGAATCTTGTCTGCTGCCACAGTCTCTTCTCACTCACTTCATAAGCCTATAAGAGCAAAAGCATAATTCAGCTATTCAAGGAGTAGAAATAACATCCTTTCTCCTGAACATCCCTCACTTTCAGGTAAGCATCCCTTAGCCACCATTATCAGTCTTCAGAAACCCTCCAGCAAGATCAAGGCCAACAATGATACATCAAGCTGAAAAAATGCTGTTTAATTCAAAAGAGGAGTTGCTTTCCACCAGGCTTTGCTGAACCAGCTCAGGGCACAGCCCACACTGGTTTGACTTTGCAGGTTAACTTGAGGACTAAAAGTGGGAAGGCACCATTTCAGATCCTATCAATGCTCTTAGTTGAGGAGAGGTGAACATCATCTGAAGCAGCAGTAGCAACACAGCAATAAAACCACTTCTTTGTCTCCCTTTCAAGGCACTGAGCAACTTCCTTCAACCAGGTTTGAAAAGTTCTTAGAAATCTGTCAGGGACTGGTTGGCAGAGCATTTGATGCTGCTGGGCACAGAGCCAAGCTTAGCTGGCTCACAGTCTCCCTGGAGCTCAGCGACACTGTGGCCCAGGGCAAGCCTGACCCATTACAGGATGTCACTGCTCTGAGAGGAAGATGTCGATGTGTTGTGCAGCCTCTGCTTTGATTTATTACCCAAATGGTAAATACTGGCTTGTGCAGCTGCTAATTCCCTCACTATTTGCTTTAGAGAGAAAGAATCCTATTGACCTCACACACCAGGCAGTCTGTGCATGGTTGGAAATGTCTCCTTAGAGGGAAAAAAAGGGATTCTCAGTTTGCAGGGGTGCAAACCAACAGCAACTGCTGCAGACCCATGGTGTGGCCAAAATCATACACTCAGTTCAGAAGCTAGGATGTCCCCTTCACTGTGAGTAAACACAGGCAGTCGTTACACAGGGTTACACCTGTGACACAGGCATGCAGTTCAAGCCCTGACACCAGGCACATCCAAGAGAACTGACACCAGAACCACATGGGGTACTTTTCCAGACAAAAGCCTGTATCTGCATCCTTCCAGGCAGTGTCTTCCACCACACAGAGAAATGAAGGGAGGAGATGGACCAGCATAATTTCAAGCCCAGTGCATTAGACAAACTCAATCCACAGCCGTCTCCTTCCAGGCCCCTTTCTCCTGAGGGACTGGGAGGTGTTCCTGCTGCCTGTAGCAGCTACCAGCAAAGTACCACAGGCTCCACGGCATCTCTTTAACACCAACCAACCAGTCCTCTTTGCTGTGACAACTGTGCTGGATGCTTCATAGACTCACAAAATGGCAGGGGTTAGAAAGGACCTATGGAGACCACCTACTCCACCTGCTTGCTAACACAGATATGTCTAGATCAGGTTGCAAAGGAACACTTCCAGGTGGGTTTTGAAAGTCTCCAGAGAAGGAGACTCCACAGCCCTTCTGAGCAACCTGGTCCAGTGCTCCAGCAGCCTCAAAGTAAATAAGGTTCTCATGAAGTTCAAGTGAAACCTTCTGTGTTCTAGTTTGTACCTGCTGCCCCTTGTCCTATCACTGGCTACCACTGGGAAGAGCCCAGCCCCATCCTCATATCCCACCCTTTAGATATTTATATGCATTTATGCGATCCCTAGGATGGCTCAGGTTGGAAGGAACCTCAGAGATCATCTACTCCAATCTCCCCACCATGGGACACCTTTCAACTAGACCCAGCTGCTCAAGGCCTCATCCAACCTGAACACCCCCAGGGAGGCACCCACAATGTCCCTGGGCAGACTATTCCAGAGTCTCAGCACCTGCTTGCTGAAGAGCTACTTTTCCTCTCATCCTTCTGACTCCTAGGCTTCAGAGCCCCAGGTCTTACAGTCTCTCCTCATAAAAGAGATGTTCCTGTGCCCTAATCATCTTTTTGACCCTTCACTGGACTTTCTCCAGTAGTTCCCTGTCATTCTTGAACTGGGGAGCCCAGAAATGGACAAAATATACCAAGTGTGGCCTCACCAGGGCAGAGTAGAGGAAGAGAAGAATCTTCCTCAACCTTCTGGCCACACTTTTCTTAAAACACCTCAGAATACCATCTGCCTTCTTGCCACAAGGGCACATTGCTCTCTCATGGAGAACTTCATGCCCATCATCGCTCCCAGGTCCTTCTCCACACAGCTGCTTTCCAGCAGGTCACACTCTAACCTGTGTTGGTGCATGGGGTTATTCCTCCTCGCGTGCAGGACTCTACACTTGATTTTGTTGGACTTCATGAGGTTCCCCTCTGCCCGACTCTCCAGACTGTCCTGCTCACACTGCACAGCAGCACAACCTTCTGGTGTGTCAGCCACTCCTCCCCGTTTGGCATGGTCAGCAAACTTGCTGAGAGTATGTTTGTTCCTTCATCCAGGTCACTGATGAGCATCTTGAACAAGACTGGCCCCAGTACTGACCCCTGGGAAACACCAGTAGCCACAGGCCTCCAACTGGACTCTGCACCATTGATCACACGCCTCTGTGCTCTGTTATTCAGCCAGTTCTCAACCCAGCTCACTGTCCACTCATCTAACCCACACTTCCTAAGTTCCCCTGTGAGGATGTTATAGGAGAGAATGTCAAAAGCCTTGCTGAAGTCAAGGTATAGAACATCCACTGCTCTCCCCTCAGCTATCCCAGCTGGTCACACCATCACAGAAGGCTATGGGATTGGTGAAGCATGATTTCCCCTTGGTGAATCCATGCTGACTATACCTGGTAATCTTCTTTTCCTCCAGCTACTTCAAGATGACCTCCAGAATGAGCTGTTCCATCACCTTTCCAGGGATGAAGGCAAGGCTGAGTGGCCTGTGGTTTCCTGGGTCCTCTTCTTGCCTCTTTGGAAGACTGGAATGACACTGGCTCTCCTCCAGTCATTAGGTACCTCCCCTCTTCTCCATGACCTTTCAACAAGTGGAGAGTGGTTTAGAAATAATCTTAGCCAGCTCCCTCAGCGCTCATGGGTGCATCTCATCGGGGCACATGGGTCTGTGGGTGCCTAGTTTGAGGTACTCTCTAAGCCAGTCCCCCTAGACTAAGGGAGAGTCTTCCTCCTTGCTTGTGATCAAGCTGTATGCCAGTGCCAGCCAAGCCAGCAGACAGGAGGTATGAGTGCTGAGGCTTCCAGACACTACACTGCAGGATTTAAGTGCCAAAATACCTTGAGAGCTCCTAGCTTCATCACTCAAGGACCTGCTTCACGTGACCCAGCAAGCTCAGCAGCTTTCCCCACCACCCTAACAATGTGACACCCTCAGGGGCAGTAACTGATACTGTGGAAAATGCAGCAAGGAACAAGGACCACCTCTTCCACCACCATCCCACTGTCCATTTGACCAGCCAGGGGATGAGCTCTCATCTATTTCACCTTCCTCATGGTGTGTGTCCTGCCTGAGTATGACCACCACAGAAAGCTCTCACTAGCATGGCTCACCATTCTCCTGTCTTGGACACAGCCTGCTCATCATCTGCCCTAGAGCTCCCTCCTTTATGTGGACAGTCGAGAACTAGCAGCGGCTTTCAGTAATGTTTCAAGCCTCACTGAAAGGCTTGAAACATTACTGCAGGAGCAGGAAAAAACTAGAGTGCTCCTTCCAAGTTTCTGAGGACTTGCTGCACTCCTAACGCTGGGGAAACTTGAAAAGGCTCTGGGCTGTGCTGGAAGGAGGGCAGCAGCACTCACAGGAAGGGATTGTGTTAGTGAAATCTTCTTGATTAACATTCCTCAACCAGACCTTTCTCAGTTTCACTTGTATTTTTTAATGCTCTCATTTCAGACTCGAGCATTAATCTATGAGTTTAGGGACTCTGATTCTTCTTTGGTCTCGTATGAGGCACCAAAGGCTGCTGGCAACCGACTTAACAGCTGCTCCAGCAAATATGTGGCTCTGGGACATGAGCACTAGACACTCTCACAGCCTTGCCTGTCAAACAGCTAGAGGGAAAGTCTCTGAGGTGATCAGTCAACTAATGTATCTAATAAGGGGTTTAAGCAGCAATCCATTATATTTAACAATTCTGAGAATCATTTCCCTTTTAGCAGGCTGTACAAGAGATGGCAGTGAAGGGACCATTTGGCTAAGCATTGAATTCTCCCACCACCAACTGAACAAAGCTTATTCAAGTTTATAATCAATTTTACTTGGGCATAATTGATCATCCAGATGTGTGAGAAGCTTTTACATACAGCAAAGTTCCTGCTGCTCTGCACTCGTGGGCTGGACTGCTGCTAAGGAGGCCCAGGGAAGGAGCAAGCGTTTACTGCAGCACAACAGGGATGCACAAGAAGTTCACCACTGGCTTTTTATTCCTCTGCAAAGGAGAAGCAGGTATTAGGTCTGGCTTCTAAGATAAAAGTGTTTTGAAATGTGCTCAAGCAACGACTCGTAAAGGGAAGAGGGGAAATTTGGCTTACACCTCCTCTTTGTTTCCTAATTTAAAGGATCCAGAAGTAATTTGTTGTTTTAAAAAAGTCTCTCCATGCTCTTAAAAGTGGTTCTGTCAGCAATCTGCAAGGAAAATGAACCTTCAACAAATTACAGTACCCTAAGGAAGAGAAGTTTTAGCCAGACAATATATAAATATGCATTTCACTCTTGGTAAAATATGTTTAATTCCAGTATCTAATAACATTTGGACAAAGAGATTTCTTTGTTAAGGCTTTCACTTTCTGTAGGGACCTTATAGTGTGTGCTCCCCACGGTCACCAAAAATTGAGCAAGACCAATCTTTTCTGCAGATTTAACTTCAGCTGAGACTTGAGTACCCCTCCTCACTCTGCATGCATAATGGTTTTGTTCAGGAAGGATGCTGCTGTTGCCCGGAGTTGGCTGCACCCTGGTCTTGCAGCCCAGGCTTGCCCAGATGAGCAGCTGAAGCTCTCCAGTGTGCCACCCTCCAGCTTCCCAGCAGGCCCAGCATGAGGTATAAGAGGGTTTGCAGCTCACCTATTGAACGATATTTGTGAAATGGAAAGAACATATTGCAGCAGAGAGGATCACAGCTCGTCTACCCCACAGCATACGGATGCAGAGCTACCGGGGACATGAGAGCTTTTGTGCGGTGCTTCACGCTGTTGGTCTTGCTTGAGGCAAGTGAGCTTAAGAGGTAATTCTCCAGGCAAGGCAAGGCAAGTGAGCTCAGCAGCATCAGCTAAGCACCAGCAGCAGAGACTGGATGATCACATCCAGAAAGATCATGCCTCTATGCTTAGGGTGGTTTGGAAAAAGGCATCACTCACAGTCTCGCATCACATCGTATCTCCACGCATTACCAGACCACTCTGGCCCCTTAAACAGGAGTAAGCAGACCCAGCCTTAGCACTTCACTGCAAAGAGGCAAAGGACATTTTTAGGGCTTAATTTTCACCTGCTCAATGTGACTTGGCTGAGACAAAAGATTGCTCTGATTCGAGGCCCACTAAAACCCAGGCTCTGTCCTTTGCATTAGCAGAAGCAGGCCCTTAAAACACAACCAAAAGGTCATGAAAAAGTGGAAGTAATCCACTCACCAGCTTTGCAGGCTGGATCTCAAATGCATTTAACACTGAACTCTCAATGCAAAACTTGTAGGACAGGAGGGAGTGTGCGAGAGAAAAAACAAACAAGCCTCAGTCGGTTGGATTGCTTTAATAAAAGGTTTATTGGAAATATTTTTGTGCAGACATACAACAGTCAACAATGCTGTTCAAAGCTACAAATTTTCTAAGTTTTCCAAACCTTCTAAAAATACAAGTAAATGACCTTCATTTGTATTCGGTCTGGGAGGGAAACAAACTCCACTGTAATGCGATGCTGTATTTAAACTACCAGAGGATGTTAATAGGATGTGAAAATGGTAACACTTCTAGAGGAAAAAACCCCACACACCACTGCTGCTCTGCTGGGAGCCAATTAAACATCCCCCCCCAGCACTGCTCCTCTCTGCATATCCAGATTAAAACCTCCCCATCTGAAACAATATTTAAGCAATTCGAGTACAGATATGACAGACAAGCGAGCACATGACTCGGCTGGCTGATGAAAAAGATGCTGTTAAAGACCCTGTCACTCAAGCCACTGCATATTTGACCTCTCAGCACAATGGGCTGCACTTTGGGGGCAGGAGGAGGGACAGGGGAGATTTTCAAGTCAGACAGCTCTTCCAACACACACATGCACACAGTGCCCCAGAGGGCTTGGCTGCCTCATTGCTTTGCATCATCTGGAGCCTGTGGGTTTGGGCTTGGTTTTTTATTTTTTTAAGTTTTCTTTAAAAAAAAAAAAAAGAGAGAGAAGGGAAAAAGAGCAAAAGAGCTGAGAAACAACTTTGAGCAACTTCCCAGTCTAAGAGCTCCTAATGGTAAGAGCAGCAAGTGCCTGCATTCCCTTCCTGAATCAAAACATGAACCAGGAAGGTGAAGCAGAGCATGCCCACGGCCTGTTAAATTCCATGTTTTCTAAGAAACCCTGCAGATGCTCTGACATTGATCCGTTTATGCCAGGACGACATCTGGAACATCTTCGCAGGGCAGCCACCCAGTAAGGTGGTCAGAGTTCAGAACAATCACTTCTTTCTGCTAATGTTGGCTTTTCCCCTTGGCTTCATCACTCCATAATTACAAGGGTGCTGACCTCCCAGCTCTGCGCAGTGACAGTTTGGCACCATGTTAATCTTTTCTTCATCATTAGACTTCTATGTGACTGCCCAGAGCTGGACTTGCCCACACAGAATTTGTCATTTGCCCACTTCTATTTCTCTTTAGTAGCTACAGAGATGCTGAAAGAGAAGGATCCTCTCACAGCAGATTTCAGGAAAATTTGCCTCACCTTCTTCATACGTAAGGGAAGGTTTTGACTTGATGATCTGTGAGGTCTCTTCCAACCCTGATGATACTGTGACACTGTGAAACACCAGTACTCAGCTACTTTACCTTCTGTCCACATCACCAATAAACAAGCCACGAATCCCAGTGAAATGACCTCTCAGCTTCACACTAGCACAAAAAGACCCAGGTTACCAGATTAAAAAAGTTCTTTCCACCATCCTCAGAGACAAGAACCTGCTCACGAACAACACTCAGGAGAATTCCTGTTAACTCACCACGACAGACACTTCCTGTCAGGACTGAAACAGAGTCAGTGAACAGTTCCTGTGGGTTCACCAGGCCAACAACAGCTAGTAAAGAATTTAGCAATTTAGCCTAATTGGGAAAAAAACAACTGCTAGAGCCAGAGTGTGCTAAGTATGGGGCTTCTGGGAGAGATGCATTCCTCTTCTCCAAGCCCAGGACTCAGCTTGGCACCAGAGAAAACTCACCTTCAGGAGATAACAGAGCTTCACAAGCTCACAACACAATTTTTGTCCTCTCTTACTAGAGCTGCAGGGAGGAACCAGAGACACAAGCTTTATCACACCTCTTTTGCAAAGCCTGAGGAATCTCCTTCCTTGTCTCTAACAGCAGTAATAGTCTTGGCCAAGCTATTTTGTTTCCTGGTCACATCACCACTCTAAATGGCCCACCTAAGAACACATTCCCAGTCAGATATATCCCACCATGCTGCCTGGGCTTTCTGCAAATCACCAAGAAGTGATCACCATTGGGAGTTACTTGCTTGGCTGCACAGCACAGGACACTTTCTGCTCTTCATTTGCCAAGAAGGCTCAAAGTCTCCATTAATCTTGCTGCTAGGTATGGAACAGGTACATGAAGCAGAGGTTGTGCTCCCAGAGCAGCCTGCTTTATGCCTGCTGCTGCTGGCAGAGTCAAATGAGCCACCAACTATGGTACAAAGATAACTCTAACAGGCAGTTCCCACCGGCCACTCCTCAGGGCTGTGTCTCTCAGCCCAGCTGGTGCCACCCTTCAGTGTGGGATCTGGGACAGACCTCCTGCACAGAGAACTTCCAAAGAACAGCGACATGGCAAGTAAGCAACAGCTAAAGAGAAGTGTCTTTACCTGTTTACTCACTTGCCAAGTGATGCAGTTGCTCACACAGGACCAATGGCGGGATGGGAACAGGCCACATACAAGTCCAGGCATCAGATTCATAACCTGTTGAGCCTTCAATCTCCTGTGCACCTCTTTACGCTATCTGCAGTGACAACTGTGACTTCGGGCTAGGGATAACACTTGGATTTCAACTGAAAACTCTGCCCGTTCCAGCTTCAAAAGAGCCTGCCTGCAGGACAGCCTCAGGTTTATGCCCAGGGGACCCTGCTGGCCTAGGGTAGAGAAAAGGGTGCAGGTCTGCTTGACGCTCAGCATCCTCAAGGATACATGAAGCTGCAGCACAGACAAACTCTAGAAGAGATGAGTACAAGGATCCTTCCTGACCTGACAGGAGTCCAACTATCTGGAGACTGAGGAACTGGCATCATCTGTGCCACACTTCAGAAGCAAACTACTGCTGAGATCACAGAATCACAGGATGGTAGGTGTTCAGATGGACCTCTGAAAATTGAGTCCATCCCTTCTACCAAGGCAGGATCACCAAGGGCAGGTCACACAGGAACAATTCCAGACAGCTCTTGAGAGTGTCTAGAGAAGATGACTCTACAACTTCTCTGGGCAGCCTGTCTCAATGCTCCATCGTCCTTACAGTACATAAGTTTTTCTTCACGTTGAGATGGAACTCCCTTTGTGTTCTAGTTTGTATTCATTATCACAGGACACCACTAAAGAGACTAGCACCTTCTTCTTGACACCCATCATTCAGATATTTATAAACATTAACAAGTTCTTCTCTCAGTCTTCTCTTTTCCAGATTAAACAGTCCCCTCAATCATCCTTGTAGCCCTTCACTGGACACTGCTTAGTAGATCCTCGTCTCTCTTGATCTGGACACAATACTCCAGATGTGGTCTCATCAGGGCAGAGTAGCAGGGGAGAAAAACCTCCCTTGACCTTCTAGCCACACTCTGCTTAATGCACCCCTGCATAACCATTGGCCTGCTTGGCCACAAGGGCACATTACTGTCCTGTGGGTAACTTGCAGTCCACCGGGACTCCATGGTCCTTCTCCATGGAGCTGCCTTCCAGCAGGCAAACCCCTAATCTGTACTGGTGCATGGTGTTGTTCCTGCCCAGATGATGGACTTTACACCTATCCTTATTGAACCTCATTAGATGCCCCTTTGCCCAGCTCTCCAGTCCATCTAGGTCTCTTTGAATGGGCACACAGCCTTCTGCTGTGTCAGCCACTCCACCCAGTTTGGTATCATCAGCAAACTTGCTTAGGGTGCAGCTCTTCCTCTATCTCCTTATCCAATTCAGTGATGTTGTTGAATAAGACTAGACCCAGTACTGACCCCTGGGAAACACCACTAGTTACAGGTCTCCAACTGGACTCTGCACTGTTGAACACAGCCCTCTGTGTTGTTCACCCAGTTCATGATCCATCTCACCATGCACTCTTATAACCCAGACTTCCTGAGCTTGCCTACAAGGACATTATGGGAGACAGTGTCAGGATGCTCTGCTTCAAACTTGAGTTGTGAGGCATAATAAATAATAAAGTTCTCAATATTCACAAATGAAATGAAGACATTATTTATAAGGTAAATAGGGCATCACTAGTCTGCACTGAGGACTGGATGCAATGCAAAACAGTAGATTTGGTGAGTTAGCCCAAAAGGGCAAAAATAAGCCTGTAAGACAAGTACAGCGCAAAACTCAAGCTCTTGAGGTTATCCATAGAGTGCTAAACTGCACCCAGTGAGGCCACCAACCACATCATAGTCCCTGAATTTCACTTATTCCGGTGCACCTGAGCTTTCTCTGCTTTATTTGTGAGCGCTGACTGTCTCCCAGTAAACACACTCATGGACATGCTGCAAAAATAACGTAATCTTGGTAGCAAGAGACTTCCCTGCAGCATCTGCTATTAGCTGCTGTCTGAGGCAGAGGAGACTGCCCATTTTTGGCCTGCAGTGAGAGTCGTGTGGTCTAGCAAAGTGCAGATTAGCGAGGCTTGGCTGTTATCTTAATTTACAGCTCATATAGTTCATGTTAACTCCACACACATTTTTAGATACATTAGCAGCTTAGTTTGACTCTGATACTTTTAATGGTTATTCACCGTTTCTCCTTGACAAGTTATTACTGATTTCCCATGCTAGCTCCCCACAGCAAGACCTGAAGCCCTGTCAAGAAAAAGAAAATGTCAACAGACTTCTCAGCAGTGCTCAGCTCAGGCTCCTGCTTACTAGCTTTAATTTGCTACCAGGCAATTGTTAAAGGAGCAGCAGCTTCTCTGCAAGTGGTGGTTATGGCAGTACAAAAAGAAACAACTACATACGTGTTTGATGGAGGAAAGTTACCCTTTCCTTCTGAATACTCAAAATCCTCACCCCCCAACTTTGGTCAGTACACAGAGCTGCCCAGGAAAATCCTTTCCTGATAAACCCTAGGTAGTTAAGACTGGACAGCCAAGCAGAAATCTCCCATTCCTTCTGCTCCGATACCTTGTCTAGTTGATAACACTTGCACACGGCGCTTTCAAAGGCTGCTGTTACTGCTGTGTGTGTTTGTGCTAATGAACAAGGACTTTGGTTGATGCAGAGCAGCTGCTGTTCTCTTTTAGCTAACGCACCACTGGAATACACCTCATCACTGTTCACCAAGACAAGCAACTCACTCAGGCTACCGCATATTACAATACATTAATTCCTGTAATGACTCCAAAGAACAAGAAGAATGCCAGGCCTTGACCTGGGTGGGCTCTACAGGATTAACTCTGCTAGAGATTAAGGCCTTACAGTGATGATAAAGTCTGACCCATGAGCCTCACTGTCACATACTCTATAGACCTGTGACAAACCCCATGTGTAATTCCCATTGAGCTGACATCCAACGCATGTACCTCAATCTAAGCTGCTATTCCCTCTACGGAGGGTTTGTGTTTGTGACACACTGACCTCAATTTACAGAGAGGTCAAAGTGATACAGCCCCTAGTCCACACTAATAAAATAAATCATGTTAGATGACAGTTTCTCCTCCCCAGTGTCTCTCATTCTGTTCTGTAAAAATTTGTTGCACTAAGTTAAGATAAGAAAAGACTCCAGGATCTTTTTTAGTCTCTGCTCAACACATTTACTTGTCCTTTATTATCCAGTTTTTTGCCCCCCTGCATCCTCATGAAAAGCCTCCCAGTTGTTTACACATCAATGTTTACTGTGGCTCAGAGTATAAAGACTAAGCTGGTCTCACTTTGTCCTTGTGCTGCTACAGAAGGAAGAAATGCTTAGCAGTTTTGAGGACAGGCTTACACCATAGATGTTGTAAATAGACTGTTTCTAAGTAAAGGAGCATTTAACAGGTTAGATCAACACCAGGACTTGAAATCTGGGATCAGGTTTGCCCTCCCTTTATTTCTTCTCTGCACTAGTATTTGTGCCTTTAAATAAAATTCATCTCCCACAAAATGCATCCATCCACACTTGGCCCCTTGACATTCATGCCTATGGCAAAATTATGTGCACGTTTCCCTTATTGCATAATTGTCTCATTAGTGCTGCAGAAAGAAGGTGATGACTTTTTCCTCTGTGCTATCAGCCTAATTCAAGAGCAATCCTGCCTGGTGCTGCAGGAACAAAATCTGCTTTTTTTTAACATGGAAGGGGAATCAGAGCCTCTGAGGTGACACTGGGAATTGAACCACAACACCCGAGTGCCGGCATTTACTCACAACCCTTAGGAAATATTAAGCCAGTGGGTCAGGCTGGTGTTTTCCTTTTCCTTGCTAAGCATAAATATTCATATTCAAACTGCTTTCAGATACATTTAAATCAGTAAAAAGTTCTGGATGACAGTCAACAGTGCAAAAAAACACCACCAACTTTTTAAATGCACAGATGTAGTATACACATTAAACGATGAAACCTGGGTAAAACACAGCAGTATTTACTTTATGCTATTCAGAAATGTGGCTTGACGACTAAAATGATTAGAACTTGTCTGGAAGACAGCATAAGCTTTATAAGAGCTCTTTCAGCTTTAACTTATGCCCCAGATTTTGCCCTTCCCCTCCCCAGTTCCAATCTATGCGGCATCATGCCTGTTCCACTGGCACGGCAAGGCTGTGGAGCCAGAATTCCTTCCAGGTCTCATGGGTTTGAGTGTGTTGGGAAGCCTGTTGATGGGTCAGATCTAGAAGAGGGACTACTTCGGCTGAACAAACAACCAGCAGGGTCTTGTCTTCACAACACCCAGCTCTGTGTGTGTACATGTGTACTCATGCACGTGTGGAAACCCTTCGTAACCTTTCTTTGCAAGCCTGTTCTTTCTGGTCAAGCAGAACGCCTCTTCAGGGTTACACTAAGAGCCTCCTGTGTGGATGCATGCCTTTCTCAACAGCTGACAAGCTTGTACCTTTTCAGTTCTCACTGTCTGCTCTACTGTTAAAGTGGGAATGGGACCATGGAGGCAAACTCCAGGCTACATTTGAAATGCATGGCCAAATGCATCATGCAACTTACCAGGAGGCACCTATTTGAGTTCATTGTTGTGCACAATGCCATGCACTCACAGCAGCTGCTCTGCTGAGCTCTCTGACTTTTACATCCTGACTTTGTGAGTAAACTATTAACTGGGTTTTAGAAAGCTAAGATACAGCCCTAATAAATGCTGTAAGAGGGCAAGAAATATTCTAAGTAATTCATGACTACCTTGTGTTATTCTTGTGTCATAAGAAGGCAAATAAGCATTTTTAGCTGCAGACTGTGTTGCAATCAAAACTTTTAGCCCAAATTGTCTGTTAAAAAATTCAGCCAAATTAGTAAACAGTGAATAATAGAGGGAATAAAGTCTGCATGCAGCTGTGTGCGCTTGGCCTGTGCATAACCCAACAGGAAACCTCAGCACCCTGCTCCAATTAAGCAAAGGCTGATTTCTCACGGAACATAAATTTCCTACTTTTCTCCCAGAACAACCTTATGCTGATGTTTTAAATAGTGGTAAAACATTGCTTTTAATTTCACACCTCACATAGCACAGTCAAATGCTTCATAACAACATAAACAAAACTTTACGCAGAGCTTTGTGACTGAATTCAAACAATGATTTCCCCCCCACAACTTCTACTCAAGATTCGCAGGGAGAATACAGAAACTTGTTGGCTAAGGCCACAGAAATGAGTTCTCTGGTGTTTTGGCTGCTGCTGCCAACCCTTGTCAAGAATGTGTTAACAGTGGATGCATTGATCCAAATCCCATTTTCCCCACCACCCATCAAGTAAAGGGCTCTCTATTCTATTTCTGCTCTCCTTTTGGTTGTATCGTAGGATCGAACAACTTGTGACTGGGAAACAACACCGTGTTCTTCTTGAGAAAATGCATACCCATCTGTGAAAGCAAAGGAGAAAGAAGTACATCAGCAGAGTACAGCTCCAGGGCAAGGCTTGGTTTCAGGGAGAGTTTTAGGCATCACTGAAGCCATCTGTAACAATCTCTATTTCTATATGTGCTTATGACAGTTGCAGCTGTTCACTACATTGCCCACATGGCACAGGAAGGATCATGGAATCATAGAAAGGTGTAAGTTGAAAGGGACCTCCAAAGGTCACCTAGTCCAACCCCTTCTGCAGTAAGCAGGGGCATCCTCAACTAGATCAGATTGCTCAGAGCCCTGTTGAGCCTCACTTTGAATATCTCCAGTGATAGGGTCCCAACCACTTCCCCAGACAACCTGTTCCAGTGTTCCACCATCTTCACAGTAAAGAATTTGTTCCTAACATCCTGCTGCCAAGCTCTGTCTTACTACTCCCAGGTCAGGTCAGTGTACACAGTCAACATTTCCCTCAGAGTTAACCCGGCTAATAAGCCACAGATTGATACGGACACCATGTGTTCTCTCATAGTGACAGAGCTTCTTTAAAGACCTCGACAGGTAAAGATTGGTATTTTGGCTCAAATAACCCATAGTCTGCTTGATAACAGTAGTTTTTTTCTGGAGGAACATGTACACATCTAGATCAGAACTCTGAATCACATCTCCTTCTCAACTCCATTCAGAAATTTCTTTTTTAACAAGTATCCGGGTGGCATCTGACAAATTAAACTGAGAAACTCTTGGTTTTCTTGGCCAGACACCTATATCTCGAATAGAGCAAAATGAAGCATACTCTGAAGGTGTCTATTTTGCAGAAGTTAATCTTGCTAGTTAGCACAATCCTGTGTTCTGCCTAGAAATTATGCAGATTGAAGACCCATGTGTCTGATTTCTTTTGAAGTACTGTGGACTAGGCAAGTGACATATCTGACATCATCTGCAAACCACCATGCTTCTTGTAAAACAGTCACAAAAGCTGACATGGTAAACACCAAACTATTTAAAACAGACATGGCTCTACAGAAAATTCTGAATGGAAAACTATAGCAAAGGACAACAGTTTGTGGCATCAGGAAAAGGTCATTTTCAGGTGCAAATGAGTAACCAGAAAAATTACACCAGCAGATTAGGATAGCTGCAAAAGCGGAGCAATAGAAAAGTCACAGGCTATACAGAACAAGATAATGCTTTATAGTAGGAAATCAGGGAAGAGCTGACAGAAGTGACCATTGCCTGGGAGAATCCAAGAATGTGGGGGGTCTTCTCTCTCACAGTTAACTCTCCATGGGCAAGAGTGGCTCTGGAAACAAGAGTTTGTGAATTCTAGAATTCTGCTCCAGATTCACACTATGCTGAAAGATACAGCAACAGATAAAGATGATGTCCCAGTTACTACCCAGAGACCTAGCAAGTGTCTTTCAGAAGTCTTCCTTTAACAGGCTCAAGATATACTCCTCCCTAGATCAGGTACTGAGCTAAGGCTGAACACAACACAAGAGACCCTGCAACAGAAAGGCACATGGGGCTCAACCTTCTCTTAAAGCAGGAGAGATGTGAGCCACAAATTAGCATGGTGCTGTAAGACTGAGCTTGCTCCCCATGGGCCTGAATGTAGCCTGCTTTGAAGCAGGTGACCAATGCTGGTAGCTAGAAGGCCAGAAGGCTAGAAATGAACTGCATCCTCACAGTGAAGCTTGTTAAACTTTAACCTTGACAACCAGGCAAGAAGAAATGGCCTCAAGCTGATACTGGGTAGGTTTAGACTCCACATTAGGAAATTTTTTTTTTTCCAGAGAAAGAGTGATCAGCCATTGGAATAGGCTGGCCAGGGAGGTGGTGGAGTCACCACCCCTGGAGGTGTTTAAAGTTCATCTGGATGTGGTGCTTAGAGATATGGTTTAGGGTGAACCCTGTAGACTAGGGTTATAGGCTGAACTTAGTGATCCCAAGAGTCTTTTCCAACCTGACGGTTTCTGTGATTCATGTTGGGACAGATGCTCAAGCTCTCCCAGACCTTTTCTTCTGACTGGTGCCTGCACAGCTAACAAACCCTATACATCTGTAAGCTGCTGGGAAGAGCCTCACGACACTAGGGATGACCACTACTCAGTTAATATGAAGGTCTTCTCCTCTCTCACAGAATGAAGATAAATGCCACCTCTGAAGCCATAGGAGCTTTGCTGCACATGTGAGTTCTTAGGCAGAAGGCATGCTCCCTTAACAGGGAAGTACATTATGAGCAGGTTAACTGACCAGGATCACAAACATGGTAGGAAATGTCTGAATCCCCTGAGTTTACTGGCAGATGGAAATACTGATTATCCCAGCATCCTACAATATTTTACCTGAGCAATTCCATGCCAATATACATACAGCTACAGAAGTACAGGTTGTCTTTTCCTGCCTCTAGCTGAAGGCTCACAGAGCACATTCACAAAATGCAGTCTTTTTGGATAGTGGATAACTGCAAAGAAAGTATGATTCAAAAACATGCCTTCATTAAAAAAAAGTCAGAGTCACAACTGAAAAAAACACCTCCACTAGGTTTGTTCCACACTAGGGGCCAGCATACTGCTAGCTTTTTTGGTCAAACTCTCAATGGAAAGTCAGCTTGGTCATAAGACCACAGGCTTACACCCTAGAAGACTGAAGCCCACATCCCATAATGTGGTCTGCAGCAAGACAGCTTTGCTATATTGATCTACCTAGCAAGATCTTTCAGCTCTGTAGATTCTTCGCTTACCCCAACTCCTGCAAATCCAGCACCGACCACACCAAGTGTGTGGAGCTTGTCAAACACAGGCAACTTCCCATGACCTGCTTATTTCCAGTGACAGCACAGACTGATGAACAGCCAGGCAGCCCATGCACTCTGCAAAGCCAATACAAAATGCAATCAAGGAAGCACACTTACAGCTCTCTCATTGGTAGAAAACACCTTAGCACGGCAAAAAGTGCAGGCTGAGACAATCAATGGTAACCTTACACCCTCACGTTCTTGACTCATCACAAAACATCAGCAGTGAGGGTTTTGTGCATATATCCTGGGACAGGCTGTGATCCTCATACTTGCACACTGCCCTGCTTAGTTGAAGCTCAGTGCTTGGCAGTTTATTTAATGCTTTTCCTGTTGATCTCTATACAGGAAGAGGACATCATATTACATATTTATTACATTTATATTTCTTTTATTCACAGCACAATTAAAATTGAGCTTCAAGCTGCTCAGACAGCTGACTTTGCCTTGTGAAGTCAACACTGTGAATGCTTGAGTCCCACGAGCACTTCCCAAGCTGGTCTATGTTTCCACTACTTTCAGATCCCATCCAAAACCAATGAAAGTTTCTATCTGCCCATTACTAGGGAACTTTTTTGGAAGTTTGAACTTTTTCCCCAATTCCAGTTTTAAAACCACACCTATGAGCCTGCCCTAGGAACAAGGCCCTTATTGTTGATCTGTTTTGCAGCAACCTAAGGAAGAACCACATTTATTTGGGTCTTTCTGGGCACAGTCCACTCAAGCCTCTTGCAGAAGGAAGGACCTTTGTATTCAGGAACTTTTGTTAATGGGGGAAAGGTGCACTTTTGAATATCTGTCAGTGGGGCTCATTTGTTAAGAGGAGATTCACATTCTCATCAAATCTAAGGTTTCACAAGTACCAGACACTATCAGGTAACCTACTGAATTTTAAAAGCATCCTGCTGTTTGGTTTTTAAAGCTTTGATATTCTATTAGTAGATCAGAATTTAGTCTGCCATTAGGTTTCTAATTTAACACATTCTTTTTCTGTTCACTGCAATGACTATGCATGGCTATGCAATGCAGGATTAGACACCATGAGTGCCTTGAGCACAGTAACTGGGCAAACAACTGCCCACTCACATTCAACAGCTTCCAATACCAGGACCAGAAAGAGTCTGGAGTGCATTTATTATTTTAGAAAATATAAGTACTGAGTGCAGTTCAGTCACTTCAGGGATTTATTTTAGAAGCCACATACTCCTTGCACTCTTCTGTGAACTGTCTGTCCTGGGGTTTGGGCTAAGAAGGCAGTTCTGACTGGTTGCCCATCAGAAAGTTTATCTTCTGCAGCACTGCACAGTTTCATACATGCAGTGCTATTACAGTCCAACATATGAAATGCACTTTACATCCCGTACTTTGCTTTTGAAGAAGAATGTCCTGATACAAATCCATGAAGTTTTAGGGTTTGGGAGGATAAGGAAAAAAAAAAAATCTTCTAGGAAACATGGCTTCTTACATACCAATATTGTCCCCAGCATAAAAATCATCACTGCTGAGGTATCACTTGGGCAGCCAAAGTCTCTTTCATCCAAATGTCTGGTTCTGCATTGTTCTTAAGGAGTTCTGCCATGATATCGCAGTTCACGTGTACCAAATAAACTCTAAATGCTAACTCAGCTTTGACTTCCCCAGCAACCCTCATCCACTTATCCTGGGAAAGTGAGAGCTGCTCTAAGCGTTGAACATTGTGACTAATGCTTACAGAAGTAATTAATTTCTCTGCTGATAAACTATGCCTGTGTTTTCTGAAGGACCCAAGAGGAATTCCTAACAAATGGTCCCATCTCTTCTGTCCCAGATGTTAACATACTTGTATTGCCGGTAGAAAGCAGAGCCAGATGTCAAAGCATCATGACTAAACTATTCCTATTTTGAAGTTGACTTTAAGAGGTTGCAACTCCACTTGACAGTCAACAAACACGTAGTTTGGAAAAATACAGAGTGCTTATTGTACTTCAAAAAACATGCAAGGCAGAAGGAAAGGGAGTTAAAAAATCATCTCAAGTAGCTACCCTGTTGTTTTTCAAATCAAAACACACCAGCAGAAGAGGAAGGTGGTGTCTGCTAGTGGAGAATAAATGGTGGGATTAGAGTCCTCAGCATGAACACATTACTATTATTTATTATTTGCCAGCCCCCATACTGTGAAAGGGACCTCAGATGATAGGTGCTTTTTCTCCACTGATTAATAAGGTGCAGACCATAGGCTCTGTGTTCAGATTTACTCTATGCAGTCACGATACTCTGTCAAAGGAAGAGGGATTTTCTTTGCTAGCATAGGAAGCCTGAGCCAAATGCAGTAATCCTCATTCAGGCATTTTAGAGAGAATTGTGCCGGAGCAGTGCTTAACGAGAGCAGGATTCAGCTGTTTTTAAGAGCATGCTGAGACAAATGACTATTAAACACTGTCAGGGGTGTTCTGAATTACAGGAGGGAAACTGCACTAGAGGGATGGTACAGAACTTCCCTTAAGGACTGATAGGTTTGAGGGTACCTGAGCAAGCAGAGACCATCATCCTTCACATCCTACTGGTGAGCGTCTGGGAGCACATGTGACAGAGATCAGTCATGCAGGAAGAAAGGTGACATCAGAAACCACTTTTTGTATCTACGGAGTTTGTCTAATGGAGATGCTACTTTCACAAAATCACAGCAAGAAAGAGATAGGAATGTGGGTGGAGACTTGAAGAAAGCTCACTTGGTGAAAACCTCAGTGCCAGCAAACCCTCTGAGAGGGAAAACTTTTAGGAACTATTATTGCTCATTCCCTTGAGATTGACCCCCACAACACACTAATGGGAAAGGTCCAAAGACACATCTGAGAGGAGCCTGGTGGCATTTCCTGCTCACTCCTAAGAGGCTGGTACCTTCATTAGGAGCTATGCCAAGCCCAGAAACCAGCATGGTCACTGCTTACTACAAGATTCCACTGAGATGGTTTATGGTAGCACATGGTCTTGGCAAGCATAAAATCTCTTCCACTAAAGTTTTGTGACAATCTCATGTAACAGGAACTTTGCTATTTTGTTTTCTTTTAAACTTCCCAGAAGTTATACTGGTAGGAAGGAACCACATGATCTTTGATAGTACAGATACTGGACATGATTTCTTTCATGCTAGACAGCTCTACAGGTGATGATTCAGGAAGACAAAGACAGAGCTGTATGAGAGCACCGCGGCCAAACATTCCTGTCTGAAGGTCTTGTGCTGCGCAAGTGCTTTTGGAGAGAGACTGTCTCACCAAGAGAGCTAAGGAAACATGTAACAGTGAGCTTCTGCCTTTTGATACAGGGCTCTGCAGAGATTCACCTCGGCCAACTTTTTTCTCTCACCACAGACCATTAGTAGTGGCCCTGAAACTCTCCATGAGATTTTCCTCCTTTCCAAACGATTGGACACAAGGCTGTTTGGCTCTTTTTTTCTTCTCCAGACATTTGGAAACAGCTGTTGTCTTTTAAAATAACAGGGCTCTCAAAAATACTACATCTTTACAATAGGTGCTGGGAAATCAAGTCCTAGTTCCCTTCCCTGTTGGGACCAAGGTAATTAATTTGATTATGCCTTTGTAAGCTCTAATGAAAAAACAAAACCATTTCCCTACTTCTTATGCAAGCATCAAATTCTGAGATGAAGTCACACAAGTAGTTTTTGGAAGAAGTGGCCTTCACAAGCTGGGAACTTGGAGCTGGGTGGAAACATACAAACAGTTCAAGACTTCAAACAGAGTGCTTGTAGTGTGATTTAAGATATTGGCCCAGCATGTCAAGGCTACTGCCCTATTCATCAACTCTTCGCTTTGAAGATTTCAAGCATTTAGTAAACAGTTGTACAATTTAGGGTTGTGAAAACAGCACATATGTTCCCTGGATTTCACGTGGCCTTGTACATATAGCAGCTAAGCAACACTGGAAAATAACATTTGACAAGAGATGACAGAAGTTTTAAAGAGTCATGGATATGCCATAAAAAGTGTCTTCCAATCCTAACGGCTTCACAATCAAAATTTATGTTCATGTGAAAAACAGACAGCTCTTTGTAACCTGTCTTGACTCATTTAGCACTTAATCACTTGCATTTATAGGGAAGCTGGCTATCCAAATTAGCATTTATTTTGGTATCTCATTTTTCTTTCCCAATAGCTATTCATCTGCTAACAGCTTGATGATGTGTTTTACCAGACTAAAAACATACATCATCGAGTCTGACCAGGCACCGCTGGTGTATCTCCCCCTCTGCACAGTGATAAGTCTCTACAGCAGACTACTTTGACAGCAATTTATTTATGCAGTTTACAGATTTCTTCTGCCAGTCATTGCCTTTGGAATGCTCTCAAAAAGCGTGTTTTCAGGCCCAAAGCTGTGCTGCCATCAGCATCCCCAGCTGCCTGACACACAGAAGTAAATCCTGACAGGAGCACATAGTTCAAAGGGCAGCCCTGTGTACCTGCCTCTTTTCCCAGGAGCAATGGGACTCTCCATCCCTTGACAGCAATAGCCTTGTTACAGCTGTGTGAAGGCCAAAGACTAGCATATCCATCAGTGTTCTTCTCCTTCTAGTCAAGTTCCTTGTGGAAAAAAGGAGTATCTCAAGCATCCGGGATCTCAGCTACCAGCCCTGCCTCCTTGGCCTGAACAACAGCTCTGCTACAGAAAAGTGATTTTACTGGCCTGGGATTCCTCAACAGTCAGAGATTTCACTTCTCACTGCAATGGCAATACAAAACACAAATCCCGAGTGCCCACTCATTGCCCTCTGCTCAGGAGTACTACATGCTGGGGAGGAGGGGGGTGTGTGCTGTTTTCTCTAGTAAGATGAGCATCTTTGACCATCAGTTTAACTGCAAGAAATACTGCATTTTAGCACCAGAAGGGGTTGACTGGACTCCCTGGTCTCTGGAGACAGCACGGTCCTTCAGCATATCTGGTTTACAGAGATGTTAGATGAGTTTTAGCACAGTAGAAGCCTTTCAACACTGACAAAATTGTCAAGCTCAGCAGATCAAGGCACATCACATGTTCCTCTAGAAAGATGACTGAATGAATGGTCTCCACGCTAACAGGAAATGCAATTCATACCAAATAGCAGCAGTAGCAAGACATTGCATTTCATTTCCCAGCAGAGGACAAAGAGGGAGAAGAGAGATGGAGCTCTGCACATCATGGCTTTTCTCATCAGAAACACACAGAACCCTTAGGTGACACCCCTGAAATATTGCTGTATCAGCTAACCATAGCTAATATGACTTTTCATAACAGAAACCATTTCCATTTAGGCTAGGCTCTATCACAACATGTATTTAATCCTGCAGAGTTTTTGATTTCCCAGCATTCTTGAGACTATCTGGGTTTTACATTTAGAGAACCTGCATGTTGGGATTTTGTCATTCGGGCCTACTGATTGGATCCTAGGGAATTATCCACATTTCAGCTCCACTTGCCTAAGGCCAAACACACTAATTCCACTTCCACTTGCTCGGCAGCTCAGCCTCTGTGCTAGATTATCTCTACCTACAATTTAATTAAAAAATAATCACCCTCGGCCGCACTCATCTGGGACCGACTGCTGGGAAACACGCTGGCATGCGCCATCCGCTACTTACGTGAGACGCTTTGCTGGACAGAATGAGCACGGAAAAGGCTCGGAGGAGTTTTCCTGCCGAGCCTCTTTAACAAATGATCACGTTCGTTCACGCTGAGGGAGAGAAAGAGAATAAAAATACCAGTGAGCAACCAGACAACTTCAAGTAAAAGTCAGCTGTATTTGAAGTACTTGGCAGCTTCCGCTTTGTCAGTAGTTAAGATGGTTGTAGCATAAAAGGCAAATTTCTCTTCCTTTAAACTGCACATTATCAAAGAACTCTCCAATAATGGAAACACTATTTCTAAGGCCACTTTGTGTAAGTTTACATTTAGTTAATCCCTACTGTCCTACTATTTAGGATGAAGTTCTTCACAGAGAGAGTGATTTGCCATTGGAATGGGCTGCCCAGGGAGGTGGTGGAGTCACCGTCCCTGGAGGTGTTCAAGGAAAGCCTGGATGAGGCACTTAGTGCTATGGTCTAGTTGACTGGATAGGGCTGGGTGCTAGGTTGGACTGGATGATCTTGGAGGTCTCTTCCAACCTGGTTGATTCTATTCTATTCTATTATCGCCACTATGATTTCTCTATGTCCATACCTATAAACCACAGTATCACAGTATTATCAAGGTTGAAAGAGACCTCACAGATCATCAAGTCCAATCCGTTACCACAGAGCTCAAGGCTAGACCATGGCACCAAGTGCCACGTCCAATCCTGCCTTGAACAGCTCCAGGGATGGTGACTCCACCACCTCCCTGGGCAGCCCATTCCAGTAGCCAATGACTCTCTCAGTGAAGAACTTCCTCCTCACCTCAAGCCTAAATTTCCCCTGGCGTAGCTTGAGGCTGTGTCCTCTTGTTCTGGTGCTGGCTGCCTGAGAGAAGAGAGCAACCTCCTCCTAGCTACAACCACCCCTCAGGTAGTTGTAGACAGCAATAAGGTCTCCCCTAAGCCTCCTCTTCTCCAGGCTAAGCAATCCCAGCTCCCTCAGCTGTTCCATTACAAAACATATCAGAAATCTGACATCAAGTGTTATGGAACATTAAAAAAGGAGATTTCTCCTTAGTATTATGCACATGGATCATAGCACCTACAAACTGCCTTAGCTCAGAGAAGGAGAACAGCTTTGAGGCTCAGCACATGGTAGAAGACTTCTATCACACCTGCAAATTAGTCTGAAGCAACCAAAGTTGGAGCCCATAGTTAATTCTGTCTTCTAAAGAACACTCATTTTCACTTCCCATACTGGAAAGGAAATTTACTATCCAGTTTTTAATTCAAAACGCCTTTGGTTCACACAGATCCTGTCAAAGGTCCAAGAAAACTATTACTGAATTTACAGAAAATGAAAATGAAAACTCAAGGCAGAAAATACAGCATGCTTACAATAGGCATAACATTTGTACACAGAACATTACAGATAGTCTCCACTTGGATTTTCATTAAAAACACAGCTCGTTTCATCAAGAACTGTATGCCCAGAATTAACAAACAACGGCTAAGATCCTGACCCTTCCAAGCACTTCATTAGGTGTATGAGTCACATGAAGTTCAGTGGCCTTTAAAATAACCTAGGTGTCCCAATCTAATTGTACTGAAGCCTCAAATAACTGTTAAGTATCAGATTATTTTGGAAAACATATTAATTCTATTTTAGCTCAAAGTTCCTCTGCTACTGAGTTGGGCTTTTTTTCCATCTCACCCTTGTACCTAACACCGGGGTGGAGCCACTACAGCTCCTTCCAGTGCCTTTATCCCATCTGCACCACATTTACACCGTTTCACCTTCCAGTCTGCAGCTTGTTCTTTCACGTCATCATTCGGCAGCAGTAAGTTACAGCATGGTTACATATCTGAATGCCAACGCTGATAGCTACCTTGGATTAGATTACGAATTCACCTACATTTGGTATACGGAATAGAAATCCCAGCAAGCACAGCTGCTGCTGTCAGTGAGTTTACAACAGCTTTAAACAAACAACTCTCTTTCACTGAAGCAGTTTGCTAACTTCAAATAAGAAAGTAACCAAAGAGTCTCCAAGATGCCTATAATATGTAATCCAGTCATGCAGGCTTATATTCCACTTAATAGTCCATTAGGGTAATATCCAGGCTCATGGTCCTCTTTTCAATGCATGAGACATGCATGAAAGAAAAGGAGGATTCCTGCTTTTTTTTCCTGTGGTCTCTAAACTCACACCTGAACTACAAACTTGTACAGCCCATGGACAGCTGCTTAAAAATCTTTACAAACTGTCAACAGTTTCAGACACTTTGTCTCTTCTGCTTCTTGATGGCTGGCCTTGATGATCTTAAGTCTTTTCCAACCAAAAGGATTCTATGATTCTACTCTACGATTCACTTGGTAACATAGAATCACATCTGCAATAGGCATGCCAGGTTGTTTTCCCTGCCTGCAGTCAATACAAAAGAGAAATTGATGACAGATTTGCAAGCAAAACTATAGATTCCAACTGAGAGTGTCAATCTTTAAGAGCTATTGAACCCTGAAATCTGCATGTGTTCAAGGAAGAACATTTAGTTTCCACTAAACCCAGAGTTACAGCATGGAAGCTTCTAAGAATCTTTGAAGATCCAACAGGTTAAAAAAAGACAAACAAAAACCAAAACAAACCAAAGATCATCTGCTTGTAAGAAAATCAAGCACATAAAAAAATCTCCAACTGCTCAACACAGGCAGCATAACAGAAAGCATGCACTACAAAGAATTACCAAGTAAGGTGATGGCCAGCATGAAGGAAAACATGACATTTCCCAAACTGTTAGAAGCCTTGTGAAGTTCATGGCCCACAGAATCAATCATTACCAGTGCATGTGCAAACTCCCACTGGTTTCAGAGGATTGCTAGGTAACTGTAAACCCACTGACTGGTAAGTGCAGCGAAACACTCTCAACCTTCTGCTGTCCTGTGATGACAGAAATGGAATACTTGCTCATCTTCTGCAGCTGGACAACATACAAGTAAAGTCTTTCTCATTTCAGTAGGAGAACTAGAGGATGGTTTTGGATAGACAGCTTAAAAAGGGAATCATAAACAAATCACAAATATTTGTCCTAAGGGACAATTAAGCAACACATGGCACAAATTTCTGACACTGAGAATTGAATTAGCTACAGCAGCAAAAGGCATGAGAAAAAAATTCTTTATCTTCCTGTTTACCACACAGCACCAGATGAAGTGCAGGAAGGTATCTGCCACGGGTCAATAATCATAGAATCATAGAATGGCCTAGGTTGGAAGGGACCTCAAGGATCATCCAGCTCCAACCCCCTGCCATAGGCAGGGACACCTCCCACTAGAGCAGGCTGCTCAAGGCCTCATCCAGCCTGGCTTTAAACACCTCCAGGGAGGAAGCATCCACAACCTCCCTGGGCAACCCGTTCCAGTGCCTTACCACCCTCACTGTAAAGAACTTCCTCCTAACATCCAGTCTAAATCTCCCCTCTTCCAGCTTAAACCCATTCCCCCTCGTCCTAACATTACTAGACCGTGTAAATAGTCCCTCCCCAGCTTTCCTGTAGGCTCCCTTCAGATACTGGAAAGCCACTATAAGGTCTCCTCGAAGCCTTCTCTTCTCCAGGCTGAAGAGCCCCAACTCTCTCAGCCTGTCCTCATAGCAGAGGTGCTCCAGCCCTCTGATCATCTTCGTGGCTCTCCTCTGGACCCGCTCCAGCAGTTCCATGTCCTTCTTGTGTTGGGGGCTCCAGAACTGCACACAGTACTCCAGGTGGGGTCTGACGAGAGCAGAGTAAAGGGGGAGAATCACCTCCCTTGCCCTGCTGGCCACACTTCTCTTGATGCAGCCCAGCACTCGGTTGGCTGTCTGGGCTGCATGTGCACACTGCCAGCTCATGTTGAGCTTTTCGTCAACCCAGACCCCCAGGTCCTTTTCCTCAGGGCTGCTCTCCAGCCATTCACCACCCAGCCTGTATCTGTGCCTGGGATTGTGCCGACCCAGGTGCAGCACCTTACACTTGGCCTTGTTAAATGTCATGAGGTTGGCCTGGGCCCACCTCTCCAGCCTGTCCAGGTCCCTCTGGATGGCATCTCTGCCCTCCAGCAAGTCAACTAATGGCTAGGTCCTCAGGCTTCTACATGCAATGAAGGAAGAAGGTGTGCTGTCAAGTGACTTCTGAACAGTAGTGACAGTTGGCAGCTTTAAAGAAGCCAGAGCCAGACTGCCTTTGATCTTTCTGCCTATAAAACTGAACCCACACCTGATTTTCCTATTTGGGAAGTTACATTGGATTGTATCTATGCAGAGAAAGAAAAACTCACAGAAGAATTAGAGCATTTATGGTTTAAGTACAAGGGCTATTTGAGCAGACTGCACGTCAAGACTAGGTAAGTACTCTAAAATGAACTCTTAATAAAGGTAAACGCAACACAGTTTTTCTGAAACAGAGAAGTGATTTCTGAACAGATAGTTGAGATACAAGCCCTGAAAGGAAAGTGAAGGTAATCAGGCTTCTTAGCTAAAGCATTTGTACCGGTACCACGAGTCCCTGCTTTCAGAAAAAGGTTCCTGTCTGCTACTAACAGATAAAGTGAAGACTTCTCAGTTTCCCTCACTCTTGGAGGCAAATCATGCAGATGATGAGGTCAGACTCGCAGGCACCAGGTTAGGCGCTGCTCACAGAAATATTGCTTGTAAATCAATCCCAAGTCTTAGTTGTGATTTTAAGTGTTAATTCTGCCTTCCACTGATTCACAGCCAGTGCCTAAATCCTCCCAGGAAATCTAAGGGTGGCATCTTAAGATGCACTGAGGCAAAAGAGATCATATTCTGAATGTAGTTGTGTTCGTATTCAAGATCTCAAAAATGGTGTCAGAATGAAAGAAATTACAAACACAGACAGATTTATAGGAGTCACTGATCCAGAAAGTGACAGTGAAATATGGTTAACTTGGTTAGCTAGTGATCTTGGAAGGGGTAATGGTGCGACACCATCTATCTGTAATTATATAAAGCACACAGACAAAATGCTTTGAAGTAAACAAAGAGTACATCAGAACAAAACCCATTAAAAATGTCCCAATTCTGAGCATTACTATGAAAAAAAACTAAAAACATTAAACCCAGTCATCACTCAATATAAAAGGAGACTCAGTTGCTATCAGTAATGAAGAGTACCTTTGTCCAGAAATACCTTTGCAATGCCTTCCTAAGTAGGTCAAGATGATATCTGTCTGCCTGGAAGTCTGCACTAACAACATGATGTAAATTCATTAAGTGAACGACAAATCAAAATGTAAACTAAAGGCAACATATTACTTCCTAACGATATTTTTTTCCATTCTGAGAATAAAATTACTCTTCTGATTTTGTATCTGAATTGCTCTAAGGTGCCAACAGAGAGTTTTCATTTTATCTTTTCTGTGTTCTCTTCTCATCCCTCACAAAAGGAAACAGTCCTTAAATCTAGGCAACAAACATCTGGCTTTACACATTCAAATGAGTTGCATCAAAACAAACAGAATAATTCAAAGCTGACCACAAGGTCCCAATGGCTCATTTGCTCAAGTAATTAAAAAAAGATGAGCTTCACCACCAATTAACCTACTGAGTCCTAATTAGCATTAATGAGGATTTGAGATACTTGGTATAGCTTGACCCAGAATGTCCTCCTGAGTCCACTAATTGGCTAGTGGCAAAAGCAGAGCTCACAAAGAAGGGAAGGTTAAAGTGGATGCAGGTGTCTCTTAAAATTGGATCTTCCCCGAGTAAACACACACATAGCCCAGTTAAAGAAAATAAAGTAATCCAAGGCCACCCTTCTGTTTTAGGTACTGAACCCCAAGGACATACATTTCTGTTTTATGATTTACTAGGAGACAGAAAGCGCAGCCACACCATAATGGGCAAAGTCATTTAGCTGCCATTGCTCTTAACTTGCTGCCCTCTGCGTTATTCAGCATTAGGTCAGATACACCAATTATATTACTTGGGTTTGTTTCTGCTTTTCCACTTCCTTGAAGGAAGAACTGAGCTGCTGGTGAAGCCTTACCAGAGCTGCACAAATAAAACACAGAGCATCCTAGCTGCAATCCCACTGCCTTAAAAACCTGCAAAAATTCCACGGCAGAGGCATGGCCCTTGAGTGCAAGATACCCAGCACCCATGGCTAAGCCCAGAGAGAGGGCAAGCAAGGTACATACATCCATCTGTGGGTAAGCCCACAGAACAAGAAAGCATGCAGCTGGTTTTCCTCTCATCTGAATTAGCTATGAACTCTCTCATCCTACTGCCTGCAGGTGCAATAGCATCGTTATTTTTTTTACCCTTTGCTGTGGCATTTAGCAACAGATACACCTTCTGCAGCTTGGTCTAAAATGGAAAACTCTCTAGAGCTTACACTGAAATTCTGTCTTTCACTCCAGTCTCCCTACTACTCATATGTATTTTCCAACGGTGCAGCAGACAAATCCTTGTTCAGTCTCTTTTCCACTGTCACATATGCTGTTTAACATGTTGTTGCCTAAGAAGCCCTGACTGGCCTGGGTATTCCTCTCCTTGTGGAAGAAGTGTCTTGCAACACATTGTCCTCACACTGTGACAGCAGCAAGGGAAGGAGAGGAAAAGCAGAATTTTACAAAATAAACAACATGGCTAAACACAAGGTAAAGGATCAGGAAGTTTCTGCCCCTGTCAGACTCAGCTGTGGATTAGACATTGAGGAGAGGATACTCTTCTCTCTCTTTTTCAACTTTTAAATTAAAACATAACACTTCATTTCTTCTATGCACTCCAAACAGTAATGTCAATGGAAGTTTGCTGTTTCGTCAATGGTTTAACTTCTTCTCTTCCAGTTTAGACATAAATGTCCAAGAATTCACAGAACAGAGTTGTTAAAGTTATGTAGTGGGCTGTGCTAGCTTGAAGCTAGCTAGAATGTTTTGGTGTGAAGAACTAGATTACAGGCTGTGAAAGGGAAACAATGGTGATGTCTACTTCACTCACAGGCTTGCTGAGAGGTATAAGAGCAAGAATCCAAACATAGATAAAGTAGTTGCGCTCTGTTCGGGCTTTGAGCTGCATTTCTCTCTCACTAACCTAACCTGATTAACCCACCTGCTTCCTAACCTCCCTGTCTGACCCTCCATTCTTCCTTGGGCAAAAGGCAACCTCTGGGGTTAAGGCAGAGTGGTGGGAGAAGGTGGAAGGGCAGTTGGGAGCCCCTCCTGGGGACTCAGGTTTCTGGGAGGGATGTTTTGCTCCTGTATTACGTTTTACCTTGTATATTTCTGTATATACTGTAAATATCTGCTTGTATATTGTGTTAAGCTGTAAATATAAGCTTCAATCATTTTCCAGAGCCTGCTGAGTCTAGTCTGGGTCATTTCCAAAGTGTGTTTGGGGCAGGTAACACCCAAACCATCACATGGGCAAATAACAACAAATGCAGAGCTGGCATAAGGAGAACATAAAACCAACACTTCTGCAGACCAAGAACTGAAAAGGAAAGCATATAAACCATCTCAAATGCAAGTGACACTAATGCAGAAGGTTCAGCAAAACTCTTATGTTCAAACACCCAGGACAATACAAGGCTGTGAAAGAAAGGACTGGCTGAGTAAGCAAATACACCTCCATTACATGGGCTTCAGAGACATCACAGTGAGGAATTACTATCTTACATCACAGCAAAAGTATCAACCGTAGACTTCTGCTGGTTTCTCTCCCTTGGTCTGTAAAGGTGAGATGTTATTTTTGGTTATCTAGCATTGGATTGTAGGAATGTTTTACTATGAGGTCAGAGTAGGAGGTTCTTTCAATTTAAAAGGCAAACATGCATTACTGATAATGAAGCTGCAGTGTAATCAAAGGAAATCTCCAGAGCATTTCACAAGGAAGTGTCTGAGGCATATAAACAGTAAAACAAAAATCAGCATTTTCTCTGCAGAGTCAGCGTCTACACACACTGCTCCTTAATCACTCAGGATTCAGTTGAAAAAAACAGACAGACGTTCAGATCCATGCTCCTTTTGCATTCTTCTTTAAATGTGCAGCATCATCAACAAAAACCCAGACCCTGGCTAGAAGATCAAAGGGTCACAGGCACAAACAGCAGCAAAATGAAGACAGAAGTGTGCCTGTGCCACTTGCAGGCTGAGCAATACAAGGAGTTTGCTATCAGAGGTGAGTCGTGCATCAAGTTAGTCAGGCTTGAGGGAGTTCCAAGTGGTTGCTGAAGGCTCAGCAGCCACCAGCTCTCCAAGGAAGCTGAAAGCCTTATGCCATGCCATGGTATAACATCTGCAGGCCTTGTTAACACAGCGGCTCCCCAAATATATGTCATACCCAGAGAGGAGGACTTCTCCTTCTGTAAGGAGGAAGCAACTTTCACTCTTTAAGAACTGTATTTGATATTATCCAGTCAAATGTTTGTTAAACAACAAATGTATCTGGATATGCAGACTGACTTGGAAGCTACTTAAAACAGACTCGTAGTGGTGAGCTCTCCAGGCCTGCAATATGCAGTTCTGTGCCCATCTCACAGATGACCAAGTCATTTATCCTGCCTGGATGTGAAAATGCTGAGTGTCACATAACTTCAGCAGCAGCTCCATCTAAGTCCTGTGTGGTGACTGAGGGCTAAACCCATTTCTGCTCTTACCCATCAGTCAGAGAAGTGGATAGTACTCCCTACACCATCCCACTTCCTTCAGATTGTTCATTACACAAACCCACAGAAAGTTGAGCTGATCCAACTGAAGAGATAGGTGAGCCAATATAGCCATGGCTGGTAAGGAATAGTCTGGAAAACTCTTAAGCTAACCCTGCAGCCATGTCAATGGAACTCCACAGATCCATAGCCCTCATCAATGCTCTGCAGAAACACTGTTACTACAGCTTGTGACCTGGCCCAGTAACATGCTACTGAAACAGCAGTTTGCCTTTCTTATTACATCTTGGAAATCCAAATGCAGAACCCCAGCATGAAAGAGCTCCTGCAACCAGCATGTACCAGCAGGCCCCATGTAAGGTGTATGCAAGTCCAGCCAGTGGCAAAATCACCCTGCAGCAGCAGATAGAGGACAAGGCACACTGTGAGCTTCAGCAAGCCCTGCAAGCAGCACTCAAGCTGTACATAAAGTTCTGGGACAAAATTCTCCATTCTAAGTCCACAAACTCCTCAGGTTGGTCCTTAAAGCTGTGTGGCTAAAAGCAGGAGAAAGCTTTTCTTTCTGGTGAAAAGCAAGGACAATTTACATTTTATTTTGTCATCAAAATGTTCTAAGGCAGAAAAGCCAAACTGATTCCCTTGATTTCACAAACCACATGGCAAATCCATTCTAGCTTTCATTTTTGAGGTCACTATTCCTAAATTTCTTTCCAAGACTACTGCTTTGGATAGAAAACAGTATTATCAAGCACCTTTAAAAACACTCATCTAAAAAAAAGCAGACACTAAACAACATATGCCTCTCTGAAAAGCAATAACCTTAAGAAAGCAATAAATGAGCTGTCCCTCTGCTTACACTGCCTTCCATTTCTAAGCACTGCAAATATTAATCATTTGTTTATGCATTTCACTACACTGAGAGGGGAGACAAATCATTGTCAGCTATCTCAAAGCAAGCTTAACACAAAGGTGAAGCCTATTTCTGGCTTTGGCCGTTAATAAAATGTGGGAACTGACTCAATTGTCTGAGAAGCAGAAAAAGCTAAGTGTGGCTTGCTGCTGTTCAGCTACCCTCCTGTTGGTATCAGTGCTGTTCACTTCTTGTCCACAAGTGCCTCACTTTGCACTTAGTTTAGTGGCTGCTTGGTTGTATCCTCTACAGAGGCAGGAGTACAGCTGCAATTATAACATTCTTTTCCTACTGAAGTAGTCACCTTGGAGGTTGAAGCTTTTCATGCTTGGTCTCTATTCAGAGGTGAAAGTTTTAGTTATTCAGGTTGTTTGTTTTGTTGCTGTATTTATTTATTTTATCCAAACATTTTGGTTTTAAAAAAGTCCACTTTGAGTAAAAAGATTTCTGTGTTCAAAGACTTTAAATTCCTCCTCTCAATTTTCTTCTTCCTTCTTCTTTAGAAGAAAAAAAAGTTGAACAGCTCAAGGCAATAACAAAAACTGGTGAAGTTTGAAAGTGTCTGTATTTGGTTGATCTGAAAAAAACCAAACAACCCAATTTGCTTTTCTCTAAGCATTTCAGTATTTCGCAATTGTCCACTAAAAAATTAATATCTAGCACAACTTTCTGGGTTTTTCTGTCCTTGCCACATGTAACTTAGTACTTTATTCTTTGCCACGACTCCGAGGTGTGAATGCAGGCTGTCCTGCCTGCCTTCTGAGACTGGGTTAGCCAGCAGAGGAGCAGGGGCTGACTGCTGAAGCCATTAGGCTGGAGTAGTTGTTTTGGAGCAGTTCTCCTGCTGTGCAGCTTGGAGGGAAGATTTCTTCTTTTCTCCCCTGTGGAGATGCTCGGTGCCCAGCCCAGTAATTCAGGATTAAGCATCAGAGAGATTGGCCCCTTAATCAGTTTTAACTCTCATCATCTTATGGCCTGTTCTTTCTATTCTTTGATTTTAATTTACAACTTCATTTCAGCCTTTGTACTGATACTGTACCTCTGTCAACTTTGACTTTGCTAGCAGATTTGATCACAGCTCTAAATCCTCCTCCAGATCGCCAGGTTTTAACCCTATTTGTGCACTGGATCTCCCTCAAGGTTACATGATAAGCACAGTCAAGATGTCAAATAATTAATTGCACTTGAAAAAGGGCATGTCAGCTCGAACTGGTCTGTACTAGCAGCTGGGCACTTGGGTCCCCAGTACCAATGGGAGCATAACTCACGCCCTCATGCCTGTGGCCAACTTCTGAAATCCTCTCTGCCCTCTGCTCCTTCCCACTTCTGCCTCACAGCCTCCCCACTCTTCAACTCTGAGCAGAATCAAACCCAGTAATTTAAAGAGCCTCTCACACATGGGACAGAAATACTGGAAATTAACAGTACATACTGAAATGAAACAACATGATGATTCTGTACCGATACGAGACAGGAGGGAGAGAGAAAAGACTAAGTGTAAAATGAACCAAAATTATGCATTTTCTACCTACCCTATAGGAATGTGTACCATATGGAATCAAAGAATTTTTAAAAATCCACTGATATAATTTTATGTGCTTTCTGCTAGTAAAAGGAGTCTAATATCTTTTTACTAGAAAAGCTGCAAGGAAAGATCATAAATATGCCAGTCACTTTGTTGTGTATGCTGGTGGAGAAATCTCAGCTTTGCTTCCCAGAAATGGTGTGAAGAACATCTGGAAAAATTGATAAATAGACTGAAATCTCAAAACTCAAATACAACTCTCCCCTCTTCAACCTCATTTTATGCTCAGCTGCACTGGATGGGCTGGATTCAGATCACAGTCAGGCGTATCTTGAGTAAATACGCTGAAGTCAACACGGTGGTGAAACAAGAATTTGGCTCCTAACATCCAGTGCTGCTTAACCTGTTGAAAACACAAGACTGCGTTTGTTCCAAGTAAGATTCATTGTATCTGCTGATGTGAAGAGGCCTTACTGGCTCGGTCTCCCTATTCAAGCAGATGTAATTTGAAAAGCAACAACAAAGAGACAAAGTGCTTTGAAATATAACGAGCCCAAGCCTCCTTCCTCTTGATCTTAAGGAAGAAGTTTGCCTTTAGCTTGCGAACCACGAGATCGTATCCTCAGTTCATTCATGAGTTTAAGAGAGCTGTTAAGTCTGTTTTACCATTTCTGCTTCTGCTAGCATGATGCTGAGAGCTCTGCCACTCTTGGCTCTTGCACAGCCAAAAGCTCAAGTACAGTTTCCCACATTCCCCTCTTGCTCCTCCCCAGGGATGCGTGGAGTGGACAAGTCTCCAGGGATACCTGCATCGGCTCACCAATTACCCGCTGCATCACACAGCTATTGAAATGAGATAGGCCTCTGCCCTCGCCTGACAAAACTGAGGCTAAGATAAATAAGACATCTTGCTCTCAGGGTGAAAGCTGGTCATGCACCTTTCACTAAAGCAACAGAGTTCAATTTTGTGAGAAGCACTTAAGAAAGAAAACCGCCACCAGCACATTTCCTTGTCGAAGGCTGAGGAGAGACTGTTGGGAGTTGGTGGTTTAGATACACTGTGAAGCAGTATTTGTTTTATGACATGGAAATGGAAGAAAGAGGTGGCTAGCTACCACGAGTGGGTGTCTGAAAGCAGCAAGTGTAAAAGGGCATATTGCAAAATGCTGTGCAAAAGCACACTGGAAAGCTTTGTCACCTGTGGCTATACTTCACTAGCTCTGTAGCTGCCTCCCTTCGCCTTTGTTAAAAACAAAGCACTGCCTCCCAGATCTCCAAATAATTTGTCCCAATACTTCAGTGAGGCAGGCACTTTCTGCAATGCCCCAGACAGGCCCTTCAACTTTTTGTAGAGTATGTAAATCATGAAAGCTACACTACACTGTTTTTCAGTATCAAATAATCTTCTAATCCTGGCCACTAACTGATTAAAAACAGAACAAGTAACAATCAAAAAATTACTCTCAAAGGGAGCTCTCTGGCAATTCTAAGGCAGAGAAACCCTCTGAAACAGGAAATCTACTGCTGCAAAGAGGAGGCTGGACAGATTTGCCTGCTCTCCATTAGCTGGCCAGTGGAGCAAGGAAGTGACATGAGTTTCCAAAGTAAAGTTTGTGTTGGTCCCTAATCAGGCTTTATTCCACCTGAACTCCTGCTGACTTGAATAAGAGGTTAGATGGAATGAAAAGCGAATGAGGACTTGAAGATTCGGTCCCCTATGAGCCAAGATTGAGTTGTAAACTTAAAGACACAAACTCCTCTGCAGCTGAACTCAATGCCACTTTTGAACACAAATCCGTAGAACAACTGTTTGTTTTCTTTGTGTAAATCTTACATGTTAACATGATTAGGTCTACTGTGCAGGTGTCTCCATACGTCCATGTTTGCTTTGGCATGCAAGCTGCCCCTCTCACCTCTCCAAATTCATGTAAATTTAGTGTTAAATCCTGCCTTTTGTTTCATCAGAGTGCCAGGGAGCCTCTCTCCCTTCTCAAACCAAGGCTTGCTCACATCACAGCTGGGCTGGAGTCCAGCCCAGCACTGCTGGGTGCCAGACTGGGGAGGGCAAGTGCAGTTACACATCCTGCATAAGTAGTCTGGCAACTCTGGTATAGGACCCATCATCAGCCCCTTAACTGCACACTCCCTCTTCTGCTTCTTAAGCTATTTCTGGACTTGCTAGTTTTCCAGATACTTCCCCCTAGCCTGATGAAATCCCCCGTTCCTAGAATCATCTGATTTTGCAATTATCCCAGCTTCCAGAAAAAGGAGTTTTTTAGTCATCCAGATTCACCATGAATGAGAACAAAGCTCAAAACAACACAAGTGATACAACCTGCAAGCATCACTCTGATGTTATTTACAAGGTTGTTGAGACCCAGCTGGAGTGCTTGGAGTGCTGACAGTCTTCGCTGTGCTACCACCCGCCCTGCTGTTTGCTTCCTGCCCCTAGTAAGGCAAAAACGTGCACCTGCTTTTTTAGATCGATACAAGCAGATCAAGCAAATTAAATTTTAGAAACTGTTCAAAGGGGCTGAGATTCACAAAGATGTAATGACTACTAGTCAAGACCATTTATCAACCTGAAAAACTACCTAGCAAGAACACTTGGCAGGATGAAGACCCTCTTGGACAGGCTATGTTTATTTAGGTAGCTCGCAGCACTCCTTCCCCAAGAGCAGTGAGCACCCAGGTGCTACGCTGCTCACGTTTTACCGAAATTCAGCTGAGCCACAGCAAACTGTGGGCATCCTGTTGTGCAAGCCTAGATGTACTCACTGCTCTTTGGGCTTTGTGAATTGGGGTTTGTTTGGCAAATTAGTCCTAAGCATTCAGATCTTGCACCTCATTTTTTGTCTATGGTCTCAGCAACGATCAAAGCAATTAGTTCCCTAAACGTCTCTCTTATCTGTAATTGGGTGTGATTTTTTGTTGCTTGTTTGTGAAAAACACAGAACAAAACCAGTGTCCACTATGTGGGTCAGGAAAATAGAGTGTGATGACAGTCAGCTTATCTTCCACAGCTGCCTGAAAAAGCCAAAACCTAATGGTTATGTGCTCACAAACACTTCCAACCAACAGCTAGAAATGTTACTTGGAAGTGGACAGCTTTCCACTTCCTATTGGAAGCAAGCAGATTCAGGTTACTTTCCCTTGCTGCATAGCGTTACACTACCACAAATATCCCAACAGCAATGGGATCCAGATACACCATGAATGAGAATACAACCTTTTACAGCTCAAAACAATTCAAGTGATACAACCTGCAAGCATCACTCTGATGTTATTTACAAGGTTTTAGAGACCCAGATGGAATGCTTAGAGTGCTGACACTCATCCCTGCGATAGATGAGCATGTGTCTCACAACTCATTTCCACTACCTTCAAGAAAGTTTTTAAAGAACGTGAATCAGAAAGACTGTAACTGCAGAACATTCCCACTCTGCTTTTTTCTTGCCCTCACCCTTCCCTTTGGACAAGCACACGATTTTCGGCAGGTGTGAAAGAGCCAGGAGACAAACAGGAGAGATAAAAGACAGAACAACTCTGAAGAGCACTCAAGAAGCCACATCACAAGCACAGCACAGCAGCTTCTAGTAGGCAGAGGCACTCTACCATTATCTAGTTCACAGATGGACCACCCAGAAAATCTGGGAGCAATTAGGAATGAGAACAAACAAATGCATGGAAAGAAGGGAGGGAGGGAGAATGGGAAAGGAGAACCAGAAGGAATTCCTTACATCATCTCCATGCAAGCGTTTCGAGAATGAAGTGAAGCTATATGGAGGAGGAACGTAGATGAAAGAGTTTGCAGTGAGAATGCAATAAAATAAAAGGCTATGAAAACATGCATTGTATGAATGAGTTACAGCACGGTCATTAAAGTTACAGAAAGTTAGGACAGTGTGTAAACAGAAGAAACTCATCAAAGTCTTAGAGACATACAGACACATATAAACAGATCAAATGTTAACTGTCTCTCTCTCTCTATTAACAGCATGTCACCCGGCCTCGCAGCGCAGAGATTCATCAGGCAAAAAGTTGAACGACTCTCCACCGTCAGCAACTGTTAGGAAAACAAAAGGCTACAAACCAACACTAAGGCAACTTTATACCCTATGCATGAACCTCAGCAACAGTCAAGGGACTCATACTACCAGATCCATGTGCCTTCAGTGTTTTCTGCTGGCCTGGGTTCCACTTCTCTGGCACCTAAACCAGTCTACCAGTCAGCACCTCACAACGCCAAGTTACACTTTTCTGGGAGGCTGACCTGATTTTGGTACCATGTTGAAGCTTTGGCTCCAACAGACTTCAATGTGACTACTCAGCTCTCTAAAAACAGTGCCCATTTTTAAAACTAAATACCTGATTTCAGACATCTTTTTTAACTGTGGCACAGAAGGTTGCCTTTATTGACCAGTGCTGCAAAATTTGCCTTTTTTTGGGATCAATTTGATGTGCAGTTTGTGGCTCTTGCAAGCGAGCACAATATATAAACTGTGTTTTGTAGGAACCAAGTCACAGCAGAAGAATGACTCAAAGTAAAAACTAAACATACTAAGTGTTTTGAAATGATCTTAATCAATAACACTGTGTTTACTTTGTCTTGGCTTCTGAGAAATGAACACTGGTCACTAAGGACATCTTATAAACATGTTAAAGTTCAAATAAGCATTCAAAACGTTTTTCACTTGACTACAGCCTTGGTAAACTCACTCCCTGATAATTTTCGCTAAAAATAGGGTTTAACAACTCAAGTTCAGCTGGAAAAAAAAAAAACCAAAACTATCCCCTCATCTTAGCAGCAGCTACAATATGGCAATTAGTTTACCTTAGAATAGACATCAAAGGCTCAAAGGATGACCCTGCCCTGCAAGAACAAAATCTTTTAAAAGCCCCATTCCACTCAGCTTGCTAGTTTACAAGGTTTGCTAAAATCCAGTTTAATGATCATGTAGTTTCTTAGCAAGTCATGTGGTGCCATATTGTGAGTTAGTTCTAAAACCTTTTTGAACTTCAGGAGCTTTTCTGACCAGCTGATGCAGAACCATGTTCTGAGACGGTAAATGAAACTGTTGGATGCAAAAGCCTCGGTATGATTTTCTTTGGGTTCATTCAGAAGAGACAAAAGTTCCCACACAAAACATACTCTCTCTTTACAATGAAAGATTCAATAATAGCAATATGTTCAGGTCCATATGGTGTGGATACAAGGAAGAGGCAAAAAGAGAAACAGAGAACCCTGAAAAACAGGGGCCGCAGTGGAAAACAGCAAAACCATTAAAAAAACCCAACCCAACACACAAACAAACAGTCCCTTAAAGTGAGACTGGATTAGCCACTGCTCCTTTTAAGAGGATTTTTTTTCCCCTGGATGATATAAAGCAAAATCCTTTCAAAACTAGTCTGGCTCAGTGGTCAGGTAATAGCACTGCGCATTACTGAGCAGCAGTTTCCAATACAGCCTCAGAACAATAATGCAGGAGAAATGAAACTGGAAGTAACAGGAGCAGACATATATGAAAAGGAATAACAATAAATAATATACTACAGGAAAGAAGCCTTCTTACCCTATCTTACCCAGATTTGAATAGTGAATGAAAAACAGGGAAGGGAGAGGACAAGAAAGATCTGTTTTAAACATTAAGACGAACTTGCCGCACCTCTTCCCATTACTATCCCGAAGCATGGCTTTCCCCAGCTCTCTTGTCTTCGTCTCCAACTCCTGAACTTGCTCCAGCAAAGTTTTATGGTAGGTATGCTTGGCCCTGTTCCACAAGGAAAAGACAAAAAGAGAAAAACAAAACAAGAAAGCCATGTGAACATTTGTTTTGCTAGAAACCTCCAGCTTTACCTCTCAGGTTAGAGGCATGCAGCTGACCCTTGAAGGAAATAAGGCATAGTGTATGCATGTCAGTTCAGGTTCACAATACCTGGGAAATACTACTTAAGAAATGTGAAATTGGAATGCCTTTAAATTCAGCAGAGCTCAGCTGCTTCAACACACCACTCAAAATCTAACCAAGCAGCAAAGCTATGGCACTATGGAGACCTGACACTGCTGCCATGGGACTGCTCAGGACCCAGGCATTCAGACAAAAGAGCTGGGTTTCATTGAATATTCATGGTAGTAAAACATGATTCTACTCGTCTTTTGAGCTATGTGTGGCACTGCTCTGAAAACCTGAGGAGAGTCTTGGATAATAATTGCCATTCAAGCCCCTTTATTTTCATTTATTAGTCTCACATGACTTGGGAAGGCACTTCTCTCCCCACTGAGCTTTCAAAGTGACAGTAACAAGACTGGCTGTGTCCTATTTTCTCAGCTTGAGGATTCAGAGTAATCCATGTATCACACGTGCATCCAAAATTTGGAGAGCAGTGTCCCCCCATGAAGAGACTTGTGCCTTTTTTCCCATTTCACTCCAGCTCCAGTGATAGTACACCTAAATTAAGGACAGAATATAGTTCCCCCTGTCTTGATATGTTGAAAGCAGTAATACAAAATGCAGATCTTTCTTCAATGGGCAGTTTTCGACCAGCTTCCTCTTTGTGTTCCTTAAAGTGTCTCATGAGATCCTATTGATTTGCATGTGACTATACAATAAGCTTGACACAAGATGGAGCCAAGTCAGTTGTGACACCACTTGCTTCATGGCATTAAAATAATAGTCTTCAACTCTAGAGATGGCAAAAATGTCTTTAAAGTTTTATAAAAATCTTACATGCAGATACTGTAATCTTGAACCAATGCTGCAAAACAACGTCAAAGCCCCTCTAGCAAAAAACCAGTAACTGGTGTACATGTAATTAAAATATAATGAAGATGCATTTATTTTTAAAAAGCATGATTCTTATTACTCCTTCCACTGGGAATAAGAAACAAAGACCACAAAAATCTTTCCTGATGTTATTTTAGATGACTGTGCCTTGATGTTAATACTAAGTTATCCAAGTCCTCTGGTCTTTGTGTTGTTGAGTTAGTCCCCCAAATGTCTTCAAATAAGAAGCTAAAATGGAAACTACTTTTCAAAAGACATCTGCATTTAAGAGGGAAGAAGAGAGAACAACAGAAGATGAAGCATAGCAAAATCTGGAGGTAAACAGTCTCAGGATGCACACAGAAGAGCACCCTATTAAAACAAACCACCAAAGGTCTGAGACTTGAAAGAAACATAAACATACTGCGAAGGAAAAAATCAGTAGCAAGGATATTTTAAAAACAAAACGTTTCAAGAATGTGAGATTACCAAGAGCTGCACAGAAATTAGATTCATGTTTCTGTAAGCAGTTAAGCTAATGATTAATCTGGGCTCTTCTTTGAGGAAGGGGAACTACAGCCATTAAAATGAGAAAGCTTTTGAGCTATTAATTCTTATAATCTTTGCAGCTGACTTTACTATCACTTTCTAAGTAAATACAGTGAAATTTTGACCTTGAATGTCTAGAATCCTTTCTAACTAGTGTTCCCACAGACAAGAACACAGAAATCTACAAGTTATTCAATGTCTCCAAAGGTTCCATGTTTATCTTGCTATAAACAGTAAGAGATGAGGGATGTTTTTCTTTTCCCTTTGAATGAATATGAATTCAAAATAACACAATAGAGGTCGAGCAATAAAATCCAATTGGTGCAGGACAGCATGCAGAAGCACTGCACTGATGTTTCACAATGAGATGTTGTGTTTCATGTTCAGATGGAATTTGATACATAACAAAGTCAAACTCACCTTTTACTCACACACCAGGATACTAAGATCATGGACCATAAGAACAGGCAAAAGGTTATCTTTGTATTAGGGGTGGCCCTATCCTTTCCAAGCCAGGGAAGTGCATAGCTTCGCTTCACTGCTTCAGGAAAATATTCAGAAGATTTGGGAGGCCAGAATATATCAGGGAAAAAGCACGGTTACATTCGGAAACTTTTCTCAGACATGATGACATCTCTGTTCTGCCTCACTACACTCAAAACCATTTCAAGAGTCTTATGCTCCAGGGACTGCAACTGTGTGCAATGATGAGAGGAGCAACTCATACCTCTTCTCATTTACACTGTGGAGCTGGCAAATTCAACATGCTCCTCCCTCCATGGCAGGAAAAGTACGTAAAGTTTTTGGTAATAGTTGGAAGGCTCAAGAAATTTTTTACTGTAACACTAAGTATTTAAGACACCAACTACGAATAAATTCTTGTGCTCTTGCCTGATTTTGCTGGAATGCATTCTGTGTTTTTATGACTCTCACACAGCTCAGCTATTTCAAGACCTCCTAGCACCAGCGACACATGCCAACTGTGAGGAAGCACTCACCTTATAAAGCTCAGTTTGTTTCAATGGTAGGACAACTGGGACTTTTACAAGGCAAAAAACAAATCCAAATCAAGCCACTGGATTCTCTTTAGTGGACTGAAGTTAACAATGTAGTATTGCAGCCAAGTATTAATAAGCTTCCTTCTCATTTTAAGAGTTTTCCACATTTCCCTGATTCACTTTAAATGGAAAAAAAAGGTAAATAACACTGGATCTGCAGAGAACATGGGAAACAAGAGGTGCACTGACAACTGTAGCCTGTGTAACAAAAGGGACATGTAAAAGTAGCTTTCTTCCAGCATTAAATGTTTTGATAATGGATGCAGCACAACAGTTTGGAAACAAGGACTTGCATGAGTTGGAAACACTTTCTTATCCCTTTTAATCTTCTTCCAGATAAAAGCTGTGTACTCTATTTATGGCTTCCCAGCAGTATTTTGTACTGAAATTAGGCATGTACCTTCTGGGTCACATGGAAGCTTTGTGGACATATGCTTTATGTCCAAAAGAAACTGAAAGGGATAAATTCCACGATCAGGAGAAGTCAGAGATGTTTGAATTTTATGGCCAAAAGCAGATTCTGCTGATTTACAGACAGCAATATGGTGTAACCACTGCTGTATAAATCTGCCAGCAGATTTCCAGAGACCTTGGGCTCAAGTTTTGGATGGCAAGTTCTTGGAAAGGAAACAGACCTTTACTCCCTCCACAGAGCAGTGCCAATTTCTGTATCATTTCATTTTAACTAGTTAAAATGTTAATGGTGTCAATTTTTCAGTGACAGATCAAGAGAAAAAAAAAACAAAAGAAAGAGAAAAAAAAAAAAAAGAAGTCCTGCTCAGAAGGGGAGGGATTATTAAGAAGTCCTGCTCAGAAGGGGAGGGATTATTAAGAAGTCCTGCTCAGAAGGGGAGGGATTATTAAGAAGTCCTGCTCAGAAGGGGAGGGATTATTAAGAAGTCCTGCTCAGAAGGGGAGGGATTTTTCGCTCAACGTTGATAGAGGTGTCCCATTTAAAATCTGCTGGGAAAGTATTCAGCCTATCCATTGTGTATGTTTGTCTTGAGAGCTTCACAATCTCTGTACAATCTTGATCTGATCCACCTAAAGGATTACGCTGCTGAGATTTCTTGAGGAAATAGCAAGGGCTGAGTCAGTAACAGTTTTAAATGAGTAACAGATGAGGATGACCCTGTCCTTGGTCTGTGTTACAATTCTTCAGTCATTTTTGCCAAGAACTGATAAGAACAGAGGATAACTTCAGGACATTCAATTATCATGAAAACATTTTAAAAAACTAAAGAATAATCTTGTATGCCTAAATATATATTTGATCCCTGATGCTGCAGACAGCTGAGCTCCACTTTAGCTTTAATCACAAAAGCAGTCCTACTGACTTCTAAGAAGGTAATTTTAAATAATACCTGACACAGGAGCAGGGCTCGTTATGCTAAATGAATTTTAAGGGTTTTCTTCAGAGCTTTAAAAAGCAAGTCACAGACAAAGTACCTAAATTTAAATGTTTTGACCTCACCTTTACAAAACCAAATTTCAATTGTAAATGTAACAAAACCCCCTCTAGCATATTAGACAATTCAATCACAATATGGCACACCTTCGTTACTCAGACAAAGCTACCTGCCTCAAATTCAGGACTAACTTCTGGAGAAGAGAAGGCTTCGAGGAGACCTTATAGTGGCTTTCCAGTATCTGAAGGGAGCCTACAGGAAAGCTAGGGAGGGACTATTTACACGGTCTAGGAATGTTAGGATGAGGGGGAATGGGTTTAAGCTGGAAGAGGGGAGATTCAGGCTGGATGTTAGGAGGAAGTTCTTTACAGTGAGGGTGGTAAGACACTGGAACGGGTTGCCCAGGGAGGTTGTGGATGCTTCCTCCCTGGAGGCGTTTAAAGCCAGGCTGGATGAGGCCTTGAGCAGCCTGCTCTAGTGGGAGGTGTCCCTGCCTATGGCAGGGGGTTGGAGCTGGATGATCCTTGAGGTCCCTTCCAACCTAAACCATTCTATGATTCTATGACTAACTTCATTCTCTCACACTGCTGGTTGCATTGGCAGGTGAGAAATCACTTCCATTTCACTTTGCTGAGAGGTCTTCCAAAGGAGTACCATCATGTTGCACTTACTGAAAGGCTTCGTAGTTCTACGCATATCAAAACTGGTGTGGACAGTTGTAGCCATTTGAGCTAGATTTCTAGCTCAGACATAGAAAAAAAAATTAGGAACAGAGAAACTTAGACACTAATTGTGAAGTGGAAAAGTACTGGAGTCTGAGTGAAGACGCGAACATGCCAGGGATAGGCCATAAAATGGCAACAATGGATAAGTTAACATTATTTCACTGGAGCATCAAAAATTTTCTGTTGGGAAGCACAGCTTGTATCTGCCCCTTGCTGCTTTGTTGTGCCTGCTGCTATCTCCCCCCACTGCTGTTCTGGCTTGCTGCTTTGCTGCTTCACTTTACTCCAGCCTCACCTCCTCTAAGGTTACTGTATTCTGTAATAGTTTATTCTGTCTATACTGCTGTATTTAGTTTAACTGTAAAAACACTACTCCATTTTCTGACTTTCCAAATCCTGAATGGTAGTGAATTTTCTCTCTCTGGGACAGATTTACAGTAAGTTATCAAGGGATGGATCCACTCTAACCCATAACAACAGCACATGCAGACAAAATAACTCAGGTAATACTGAGAACTCATTTGGGACTTACGCTGTCCACGCCACATCTTTAAGAAGGCACGCAGTGGGCACCAGGAACAAGCCAAACCAGAAGTATCCACATCTTAACACCATTCCAGCCTGGGAAGGAACAAGCAAAAAAACAACGAATGCATCTGCGGTTCTGTGATTCTGTGAAAGCTGCTCCGTGGAGAAAGACCTTGGAGTGCTGGTGGACGGCAAGTTCTCCATGGGGCAGCATGGGGTCTCCATGTGCATCCTGGGGTGTGTCAAGAAAAGTGTGGCCAGCAAGTCTAAGGAGGTTCTTCTCCCGTCCTCTATTCTGCCCTGGGTGAGACCACACCTGGAATACTGTGTCCAGTTTTGGGCTCCCCAGTTCAAGAGAGATAGGGACCTGCTAGAAAGAGTCCAGTGGAGAGCCACGAGAATGACTGGGGCACTTGAGCATCTCCCCTACAGAGACCTGGAGCTGTTTAGTCTGGAGGAAAGAAGACTGACAGGAGATCTTATCAACACCTGCAAATATCTGAGGGGTGGGTGTCAAGTGGATGGGGCCAATCTCTTTTCAGTGATCATCAGCAGTAAGACAAGAACCAATGGCTACAAATTGGAACACAGAAAGTTTCACCTAAACACAAGAAACTTCTTTACAGTGAGGGTGACAGAGCACTGGAACAGGCTGCCCAGAGAGGTTGTGGAGTCTCCTTCTCTGGAGACTTTCAAAACTTGTCTGGATGCATTCCTCAGCAAACTATCCTAGAGGATCCTGCCTTGGCAGAGAGGTTGGACCCTTCCAACCTCTAAAGTTCTGCAATTCTGTGAATGTTCTCAAATAATTTACAAGCAAAAGTCAGAGTGACGGCATCAAACAGCATCCATGACCTGGATGATGTTGCAATTTCACAGTGGGAGGAAATCTCAACTCTTAACAGAAATTATGGCTATAATTAGCAAAGAGCAATGGCATTTCACATTGCAATCATTCCTTATGGTTTCACATTCCTAAGAGATCTTAAAAAACACCCTCAAATTCAAACATTTTGACCCAATCTTTCACTAATATTATCTGTGGATCCAAGCAGACAAATTTTCATGTGTGGTGAAGATTACTACATTCAGCTTGCACTTTAGAGTCTTTGTGTCCTTTGCTTACTCTGTGCAGTGTTCTAGATCTCTGAGTAGCATAAAACTGACATTAACAAAGCTCAAGACGTTTCTCACTGAAATGTTTCAGATGTGTTCCACATGGCCTTTGTGGTTTAGTTGGGTTTGTTTGGTTTGGTTTGTGTTTTTACAAAGAACACTAAGTTTAAACTAGCGTTTTTCTCATTGTTGTAATACCTGAAGAAAAAGCTTGGCAGGATTTGAGAAGGAAGATATCTGGAAGCACTGAAAGTCCCAGCATAGACACATAGTTACAGAACAAAGCTGAAATACAGCAATACTTACAGAAATGCTATTTTAAGCCATCAGACACTTTTACAGATAGATTAATGATGAGTAAAGTCCAGGTTTGCTACACAGGAGACTTGAAATGACTTCACCACCTCTTGCACGCACACACACTTCCTGTATGAATGATTTCTCTAGCACATCAGAAACAGAAAAAGATTTTTTTTCCTCTAATGATTCGTGTACAGCACACAGGTACAACAGAGGTTGAAGTGTTGATGGTATTGGCAGAGGCCAGTCACACTTTGTTCACTTAGCACTGACGCTGCCATATCCCTTCCCAAAAACCTTTACATTGCAGTAGTTTGTATGCCACATACAACATAAGCACACATGCCTACACACATGCATGTGCAACGTCACCTGAAGCAGGGAGATCTATACCCACACACACCAAGTGAAAGCAGGTGCCTCCCTAGGTGAGGCAGGTCTGGCTGCCTCGCTGTTACACAGGGCAGCCGCAGCCTGCAAAGCTGAAGTGTCAGGGCATTTTACAGACAAACACGAAGTTAAGTTGCAGAACATGGAACCAAGCAAAATGTCACAGTCTCACAGTATCACCAAGGTTGGAAGAGACCTCACAGATCATCAAGTCCAACCCGTTACCACAGAGCTCAAGGCTAGACCATGGCACCAAGTGCCACGTCCAATCCTGCCTTGAACAGCTCCAGGGATGGCGACTCCACCACCTCCCTGGGCAGCCCATTCCAGTAGCCAATGACTCTCTNAATGTCCTTCTTAAACTGGGGGGCTCAGAACTGGACACAGTACTCAAGGTGTGGTCTAACCAGTGCAGAGTACAGGGGCAGAATGACCTCCCTGCTCCTGCTGGCCACACCATTCTTAATGCAGGCCAGGACACCATTGGCCCTCCTGGCCACACTGCTGGCTTATGTTCAGGCGGGTATTGATCAGCACCCCCACATCCCTCTCTGTCTGGCTGCTCTCCAGCCACTCCGACCCCAGCCTGTATCTCTGCATGGGGTTGTTGTGGCCAAAGTGCAGCCCCTGGCACTTGGACTTATTGAACACCATCCCCTTGGACTCTGCCCATCTGTCCAGGTGGTTGAGGTCCTGCTGCAGAGCCCTTCTGCCCTCCAGCCCAGCCACATCTGCCCCCAGCTTGGTGTCATCTGCAAACTTGCTGATGACTGACTCTATGCCCTCATGCCCATGTCTAATAGGCCTTTGAAATATACCATGAGAATAAAAAAAAAAAATCTGTAATTAGACTCTAAGGCAAATGTGTCTGACCACTACAACAAAACAACTTCCACTACTCACTCTCTATAGCAAAGCTTTAAAACTTAGAAAAGCCATCACACTGCATTACCAGGATGTCCACCAGTAGCACCCAACATCTTCTCCAGGTGTTGATTTCTGTGTAAGGTTGCACATCTCAAAACTCAGCCATATTCAGCAGCAATTTGCCCTTGGACTGCCAAGTACTGAGTACTTCTAAAAGAGTTTTTCACTTTTGAATGTTAAATCCTCCATCCTGTTGCTGAACTGGCAGATCAGTGCTAAATCTTGTACCAAACCCAAAAGCAAGCTAGACTGTTCTAAAACATTTCCAGACACTTTGCCACCCATACAGACAGTAAGCACATGCCAGTGTCATAATCACCTCTGGGCTATTCTGGAGCACTCATGCCTCCATTCAAGTGACAATGCCAAAAGCATATGGGCAGTATTGATCTGTGCTCATTTAAGGAAAACGATGTATAAGAATGACAGGGAAATCTTAACTTTGTTGGCTGAAGAGCTGAACTGTAATAACACAATGGCACAACATAATGAGATGTATTCTCATGCTTTGTTTTCCTCTGGCTGTGACCTTGCAGGTATAATAATTTCCACTGCCCGTCCTTCCATTGTCCATGTCAATAAAGGCTGGAAAAGTGCTATAGTATTTTATATGCATTTTCTGCTATTTTTGCTTTGATGTTTTTCATTCCACGTTTTGCTTTCCTAGCTGAAAGTAACCTGACACTTTCAAAGTGCAGAAAAATCTGAGTATGTGTTCACAGAAGTTTAAATGCTATTATGGTTATTACAAATGTTGACATCTTTATCAATGGCTACAAAATCAGGCATCTCATGTTAAGCTCAAAACCAAAAAAGCTTCATGAGCCAAATACATTTTGCTTTCGACTATGTATTTTACCTCAGGAATTTTCTGTCCAAAACCTGCACCATAACAGTAAATCTAATCTAGTCACCTCACCTGAAATCCTGACAGGTACTCGACTACTGATAAGCCTTTTTCCACACAACCCTCTCCAAGGTTTTACTCCACTCCTGAGCTCATCTGAAAGGTTTCTTCTCTGTTCATCTTTAGTTTCCTGTTGGAGTTGTACGACTGCTATGCTGCATGACAGTGAAACGGCTTGTCTCGCATGCACAGCTCAGCTTCTATCTTCTCTTCAGCAGGGTTACACCATCTGCTGAAATGATAGGAGCTCCTCAACTGAGCATTCATTGGAAACCACCTAAAATGTTCTAAGGATATCCAACAACAGCATTTTTAGGACATTCTCTAACTTGTGGAAGAGGGATGAGTTATGAACAGCAGCTCTGGTAAAAGCACCTATATATACCAACAAAACCATCCTTAGGCTTCACAGCTGTTCTCCATTCCAACTGTTCAGCTATTCATGACAGCAGTGCAGATATCTTCACACAGTCCCAGTGAATAACAACCTTCAGCTACCAGCTATCTTCCCCAAATAAAAGCAGAGCTACCAAACAGAAATCAGCACCGTATTTATTTTGAAGAAGGTCACAGGATGGCAGAGTAGAAAGTTTTAAAAAGTTACTCAAAACCTGACCAGCTCTGTCTTCACACAGGCCCCATGATACGCAGCTAAGTAATTCTTATTGTGTCTACTGATGTAAACATTAGTGACTGGCACATCCAAAGCTAACTACCAGAAGCCATTAATCTCATGACACCCCAAACCACTTCAGGCTGTGCAAGTCCTCCTGTTGAAGACAGCACAGCTTGAACTGCTGCCATTAGCAGGCTGCCTTCCAAGCACTGATGGGGTTGCAACAGTAAAATTGCTTCTTTTGAAGGAGGGATAAATATTTATCACAATGAAAGAATAGAAACAAGGAAATTAATAAAAATAAAATTGCTTTAGGAATTTCACAGCTGAGTAACAAACACTCTGGGTCCTAATACCTTTAACCTTTTGTAAACTGATTTTGTATGGGTGGGTACTTCCTTTTTTTTCCCTTTTAGTCACAGTAAAAAAATGATAGCACTAGGCAGTCAGAATTACACAGTATCACAGTATCACCAAGGTTGGAAGAGACTTCATAGATCATCAAGTCCAACCTGTTACCACAGAGCTCAAGGCTAGACCATGGCACCAAGTGCCACGTCCAATCCTGCCTTGAACAGCTCCAGGGACGGCGACTCCACCACCTCCCTGGGCAGCCCATTCCAGAAGCCAATGACTCTCTCAGTGAAGAACTTTCTCCTCACCTCAAGTCTAAATTTCCCCTGGCCCAGCTTGAGGCTGTGTCCTCTTGTTCTGGTGCTGGCCGCTTGAGAGAAGAGAGCAACCTCCTCCTGGCTACAACCACCTCTCAGGTAGTTGTAGACAGCAATAAGGTCTCCCCTGAGCCTCCTCTTCTCCAGGCTAAACAATCCCAGCTCCCTCAGAAAGATCTGCTCTGTGCTGTTATTCTAGGAAGCACAGGTTAAGTTTTTTGTTTGTTTGTTTTAAATCAAGGACATACTCTATGCAAGTGGTTACAAATAGGTTAAAATCCAAAGTGGCACTATGGAATACATTTCAAACTCTTCTCTCCATTTCACTACTCTTCCTTAGTATGCAAATAAGCATAATTCATAATTTTACTGATGCCACTAGTTTCAGCAACTTCCAAGGAGAGCAACAAGGCCTGAAGTGCCCAGGGGTGGGAAGTCACATATGCAGACAGTTCTGGCATTCTTAACTCAGCATGGTTAGTTAACAGCTAGGAATCAGTAAATTCAGAAAAAACAAAAGTCTCATTCATTTTATATCATCCAATAAAAGTGAGATAAAATTTAAATGCATATTTTGAATAATAAAAGCCTTTTATTACTTCATTTCCTCATAGATTCATGCATCTGAACTCAGATAAAAAGTGGACAGCAAAAGCATAAAATCACAATGGAAACAGTTGGCTTTATATTCACAGCACAACAAAATTTATTGCTGGAAGTATGCCTGGATCCCGATCGTAACTCTTTTCATGAGGCATGGATAAGCACTCAAGCTGCTCAAATATGATTTTATATTCATACAACTTCAGCTTTATACACTAGGGATCTAAGTGCAACCTGCACTCAGGTGATCAGTTTGGTCCCACCAGTTAAACGTAGATAACATGACACTGCCTTTTGCAGCACTTAAGAAAGGAGGAGAGAGGGGGAGGATGGCTGCATGATTATTGCGAGGGATTCATATGGGGTAACAGCACAATAAATGTTTATTGCTATCACTGAGATACTATTGTTCTACTTACCCAGCTATCAAGAAACGTGGTTGGAGCTGCTAGTGCAACTGTAAGAGTTTTGGCCCAGCTGCTCCACCTGCATTGCCTCCTCAATAACCAGTGCAGAAAGCATCAGCAGGCAGTTAAATCTGCCTTAAGGTAATCAACTGCGGCAGATATCTCTGCCAGCACTCCTCCTCCATCAATTATAGACCAGTGGCTTGGTCTGAGCACACCACTTAAGAGGGGCTGAAGCAATGGGTTTCTCCCACTTTATAAACTAACATTTGTTTGATTTAGTCAAAATCTCCTCCTATTTTTATTGGTGCACGTGGAATGATCAGTATCTCCTTTCCATGCTGTTACGCTGCACAAACACAAAAATTCTATGTTAAATACTGTATTGTACAAGATCTTTTAATTGTTACAATACCAGACTTACCTTAAAGACCAAATATATTAAAACCCAAGTGAAGAAAGATGACAAGGTTTGCTCATGGTCACACAAATCAATTGCAAAGCTGGGAAGACTGCCCAAGTACCTCAATTAAATCACACTACACCAAGACTGAGCCCACTGAAGCCCGAGTATGAAATATAATCAATATCCAAGAATGCAGTCTCAAGGATTTTCCCTGTGCACACTGGAACATAATCTATCCTCAACATGAGTCGGTGCTTAAGAACTTTCTCCCCCCCAGTATAACTGTAGCCAGCTCCAGGCTGGACAGATTTACTAGATTCAGAGTTGACAGGTGTGATCAACAGATTTGCCAGCTTCCTCTTCGACAAGCATCTTAGCTGGAAACGTGCCCAAAGAATAACCCTTTTGGGTTAGTAGCAAAGTGTTAAGAAATGAAGCAAAAGAATCTAATTTCCCCTTTTGCTTACACCACTGGGAGTCAGGAGTACCTCAAATGAAATCAGTGGAGCTCTGCCACTGAAAAACTGGTTGGATGTTTCCATGTCTGAAATAAAGATGTGCAATGTTTTCCATAACGTAAGAGCTTTCATTCTGAAAACACTCTGATGAAAACAATTACTTCACTGGCTGGCTGGATTTAACACAATGACACACTGGTCCAGCCTCAAGCCTATTTCCTCCCTCTTCCAGTCTCCACTCATGCAGCCATAGCCCCTTGAGAGCAGTAAAAGGAGGAAAGGGGGAAAAAAAGTCAGATACCTTACTCAGACATTCAACCCCTTTTCCTTAATTTTGCCAGTCATACTTAAAACCATATGGAGGTCTAGAAAAAGGAATCCATCCACTGTCTAGTTTCCACAACACAGTTATCAAAATTATGCATGATTTTAATGTAATATCTGTATATAGATGTAGGGAAGGATGACAGAAGCAGTACTTAGAGCAAAAGGAAAAATAAACACAGTATCCACAAAGGCATATATTTGTCATTGCTAGAGTAAAGCAGAAGATATTTTGAGACACATGGCTCAGGCAAAAAGCTTTTCTTTAAAGAAGTTGCTAGTTAAAATAGTTAAAAGCAAGCATGAAGGCACAAATCTAAGTACATAACCCCTCAAAAAAAAAAAGATAAAGCAACTCCAAGACAAATCACTTGGCTTGAAGCCCTTCCATGATCAGAAGATTACAGGACTAGGTAATACAAAGCTATGAAACCAAAAGTTAGTATTTTCAAGGGAAGAAAAAACAAAAACAAGCAACCTCACACACTGCCATGAGTTGTGAGAAAATAGTTAGAGCTATAACAGCACATGAGCAGGGAAATCCTCAGATCTTCTACTCCCTTTTACTTTTTTTTAAGGATCAACTTTTTTTCCATAATGGCGAAATACAGCAAATATTTTTATTCTATTTCTTTGTGAAATGTACAGAAATGAGTATTTGGTACATAAATGAATATATAATTGGCTAAAGGTGTCCCAAAGGGTGTTAATAAGATCTGGTTTGTGTTAACTAAAATATATATTCTACATATGCAGCTTTTCCTGAGAAAAAGCTGCTATATGTCATATTACTAATTAGTATACAATGCTACCAATTAAACAGAGAGCTTGTCCATGTTACTCTCCATTATTACTCTGATAAGAGAGAATTAAGAAAGTTAATCAGATGGTTTTAAAATTTGATTTTATGGTTCACCAGCAGCATAAACTCTGCTGTGGTTTCATGCAGCCTGCAATTTCTTTTTCACTACTGGTTATATCAAGTTCAACAAAAAAAAAAGGCAAATTAATGTTTCTTTAAAGTTATTTGAAGAAGACTGTTGGTTTAAAAATTAGTAGTAAAATTATGCTCCATCTAAATGGATGTAATTGGATTGCTGACATTTTATTAGACACAGATCTCATTAACCAAAGCACTGTCTCCTTGAAGTAGATGAACCACCTCATAATTGGCACCAGGCGCTAACTATTCTTCCTGGTTATAAACATCTAAAAATATATAATTCTGTATTAGCCTGAGCTCCCATAGCACAAATCAGAATTACTGAATCTAAGCAATTCCTTCCTTTACACGCTTTCTTGTGAATCATGGACACCTTGAAAAAAAACTGACACAGAGGACACCGTTGATAGTATCCAAGATGTATTTTCCCTCACCCAATTCAGGTGTGATACTATTCTGCATCATTGTCGTGGGTTTACTAAAGATAGGTGACAGAAATTAAACTCTCAGATCAAACTGGAGAGAAAATACAGAATTGCATTTAGAGAGACAGAGATACAGCAATAGATCTTACAAAGCAATTTCCCCATCCATGGCAAACCCCCTTCAAGTTTTCCCCATCCCCCAAAAAAACTAAAATCTACCTTCCCCAGTGCTCCAATCCTCCCCACTGCCCTCCAAAGCCTCCAGCCAGCCAAGAGGCCTACTGCTTACATGTTCCCGATAGATTGGGTCCCGCCACACACCCAGGGCAGGAGGAGGAAAGGAGAACGAACTGACCTTGTTGTGAGTCTATAAGGAGATAGCAGAATTATGGAATTGAATAACAATCTTCTAGTCCCCAGAAAAATTTTTTAACCCTCTAGCCTCAACCTGGGACAATCATACCACACTTTGAGTTTCCTGAGATATCTCCAACTAGATGGTTGTGCAACACAATATAATCTTTTGTAGTTCAGTTTATGATGAACACATATTGAGGAAGTGGAAGAATAGACCTATAGGTAAGCTACCTACCACGATGCTGTAACTTCACTGAACCCAACTAAAATCTGTGTGAAAGTGTGCTTCCTAGTACAAAGGCATTCCTATGGATATCTTTTCTAGAACTTTTGCAGTTTTTCTATCCTCTCCCTCACATTAAACCAACACAGATATGAGCAGAAAGAATCAAGTACATTTGAAACAGTGACTCTGACAAGTGAACCTGATAATGGAACAGTTTATCTTGTTGACTGTTTCATGCACTTGAGTATAAATTTCTATTCCACATACAAAAAGCAATTTATACTTTTCATTGTTTCTCTTTCTGAAGTCATGTTCAGCATGTAACTACTCTTGTTTGGTGCCTGTAACTTTTCCTGTGAGAGTTTTAATACTAACCACTCTGTATAGTAGCTGCCCTTATTTAATAATTCTGGTTTTTATCACAAAAGCTACAGTGAGAGGAAATTAAATTTCATAGAACCCACCTTTGAATTTGAAACTCCAAGGGAGTAATTATGTTTAGCAAAAGCTGTTCCTTACAACTAAAGATGTAAGATATTTGTACAATGTGCAAAGTTACACCTACAATAAGTCAGAATCTTTGAATTTCCTGGCTTTGTGTGCTGAAATTTTCCAACTGTGCTAATGCAATAGCACCGGCTTCTTCTCATGAAACACACTTGTTGTAAGGTACTCCCTCCTTCCCAGTATTAGCAAACTAGCATTCTTGAGTAAAAAGGTACTCTAACCCAGAGTCTGAGTATCAAAAATCAGCATTTTTATATTAGTATCAAGTAACACTTCCTCCATCTCACAGTTGTTTTACTTTTTCTTTTTTAAATCACCTTTGAGGTCTGTATTTATTCCTTTGCTATTTGTCTTGACACTGACTGTATCTTTGTGCTAAATATTTTTGTGTATTTATAGATCATCTTACGAGAGCAGATTTAAAAAGAAAACACGAGCCACATTAAAGAGACTACGCTATTAAATATTTTAGGTAAGACAAGCAGCTATCCAAACACCTGAGCCATCTAAACAATTTTGTCTTCTGATGGTAGCTGCTGATCAAAACAAATCATACAGCACACAGAAAGATTTGGAATAGCCAGTGGCAAGACTTTATATGTTTTCAAATTAGATTCTGAACATTGTCTCCACATCTGGCAAATAAGTTGACTTCATCAAGACTGCTTCTTTCCAGAGTCTTGATCTAGCAATTTAGATGGAGCATGAAAACACATGTGCAGGTAGCCTGTCAAAAAGGACCGTGACTCTAGATGTGGCTTGCAGTGAGCTACAGCGTTGAAACCCACAAACAGAAAAAGCACTGTGGTTTTTGGTATTTTGCTTTTACCTTAGTTTTTGAGAGGATCTGACATTAAGTTTATCCGTATAATACTACTTCCCGTTTTACATCTTGAGGATTCCTTAAAACGATTGGTAACCATATAGACCACTTAGATCAAGTAACTCCAAGATTCACAAAAGCAGATTATTTCCAATTTTTCAAAATTAACTATAGGCTTATAAATCAGTGAGCAAGCTGAATTGTTACTGAAGGCAGTAGCAGCTGAAAGCACAGTGGTTCTATAGACAGCGTTCTGCATTCTGCAAATCTATCTCCTGTAAACTCATTTTTACAGATCTTTGTCTTAATGCATTATAGTAATGGTTGGCTCGCATAAGGTAAGTCATCACTTCCCTACACTGTATTTCTCCAGGAAGAGCAGTTTGCTGTGACACTTCATATTCACCTTGGATTTTCTCTTTCACTCATTGATTATGTTCTTAATGCAATTAACTCCAGGTTTTATTTACTATCACACTCTCTCTCTTAAAGGCCCTAAAGAGTCTGGGTTATTTTAAGCACAACTGCAGTTTAAGTCAGATTAACGAAATCTTACCACAAACGGGTACTCGCCCCCCATAAAATCTTGGTTCTTCCCTTCACTTTCCTTCCCCAAGCAGTTCAATTGCTTGAGCACATACAACCCCTTCAGACAATCACCGTATCTTTGTGACTTCATGAAGTATGTCAGCAATGATTCCTACAACCTCTTGCCAAACCCCAGAGATGTGCCCTGCTTCTTTCTTCCTTCCAGCCTTTAGTGAAATCTTCCTAAGAGCAGCACAAGACAGAGGTCATTACATAAATGCTCTTTTCCACATCGCCTGGCAAATCACAAACATAGATGCCACTCAGCCCACAGAGATGCCTGAAAAGCCTCATGAGTATGCAGTGCAGCACTTAATGTCTACAGTGGACACCTAGTACTGTGGCAGATCTACCCTGCTCAGTCTCGGTCACCTCATGCCAGTCCTATTTTCCCACAGCTGGATGATTCCTCTGAACATCTGAAATTGAAAACACAAGAGTCAGAGACACAGCTTGAGCTGAAGACAAGTGGTCTCACAGGAAGTGATCTCATAATCATAAAACACTGATAAAATGGCGAGATGGCCACAATTCCTAGTCCAAGGTGAAGAGGCTGTCCTGCCTCCACAGCTGCCTGCTGCCGTCACACCCTTTGCCAGCAAGGCAGACCAGGTGGCCTTTCTGCCTGCCTCTGTTGTGAAGAACTCTGTAAAACTACGACGCTGTTTAGTGCATTAATTTTAACATATTGATTTATGCTTTCCCTTTAATTAAAAGGTACCAGAAAAACATTTGTTTTTGATTTGGATACTCAAACCCACCAGGACCCATTTCAGCTGACTCCTCAGCGTAGGTCCAGCAGGCCCTGTCTGAGCCTCCTCAATGAATTACTTCCGCGAACGCGCAGGCCAAAAGCCTCCCTGAATCCTTCCCCCTAATCCCCGCCATCTGTTCTGCGCCCAGGCCAGGCCGCGGCGGGGACCCGCCAGTGCCTGCTGTCGGCGTGGCTGCAGATGGGTAAACACACCAGCACCCGTGTCAAGCTGCGGTGTGATTTCAGCTGAGGGCTCCGGACATGAGCATGGTTCTCATTTAAAGCATTCGTAACATCGAGGAAACACCTGTTAAGAAACTATCCAAAATAAATGTACCATGAGTCCTTTAAGAAAGGGGGAAACTGTGACTGACAGCAGCAGTACGAGAGCCGACGGCAGCAGAATTCAAAGCTCCATTACAAACCCTGACCAATTAAACACATAAACAGCACCGTTTTTCCTTTCAGGGTAACAGTTACTATTTCATTTCTCATCTTCCACTTAAAACAGATGCTCTTCAGACTGGAAGACTGAAGTGTGACCTATTTTGACCCGCTTTATTTTCTTCTGTGCAGAAGACCTACAATGCCATGTTGTGTGTAGTTCTAAAAGAAACACTTTGAGATGGTTACTCTTCGAAACCATGCCAGCAGCGTGTCAGCATGAACAGTTTCAAAAGCTCAGCTAGTGAGAAAGGCGGGCAGTGATATTCTGCTCCAAGTCTGCAAAAGTACAGTAAATGAAAACCAGTATTTCTCAAATTAACATTAAAATAGTAGAAATATTGAGATTTTCCAAAGTGGGAGAAAGCTCCAAAGTCCTTCAGTCTTGGAGTATAAGAGACAACTGGCATTTTTAAACAGCTTGTTGGCAATCTCCTCATTTAAACCATTGTTCCCCCCCTTGAGGGACCTTAGAGGTTCACCTAGGCTGACGGTCGCATCCTCCTCCTCCCCCTCCTCCATCTGTATACATCTGACTAGAAATCACAGTGTCACAGTATCATCAGGGTTGGAAGAGACCTCACAGATCATCAAGTCCAACCTTTTACCACAGAGCTCAAGGCTAGACCATGGCACCAAGTGCCACATCCAATCTTGCCTTGAACAGCTCCAGGGACGGCAACTCCACCACCTCCCTGGGCAGCCCATTCCAGTAGCCAATGACTCTCTCAGTGAAGAACTTTCTCCTCACCTCGAGCTTAAATCNGCCAGGATGCCATTGGCTCTCTTGGCCACCTGGGCACACTGCTGGCTCATGTTCAGGCGGGTATCAATCAGCACCCCCAGATCCCTCTCTGTCTGGCTGCTCTCCAGCCACTCCGACCCCAGCCTGTATCTCTGCATGGGGTTGTTGTGGCCAAAGTGCAGCACCCTGCACTTGGAGCCGTTGAATGCCATCCCCTTGGACTCTGCCCATCTGTCCAGGCGGTCAAGGTCCCGTTGCAGAGCCCTTCTGTCCTCCAGCCCAGCCACATCTGCCCCCACCTTGGTGTCATCTGCAAACTTGCTGATGACTGACTCAATGCCCTCATCCAGATCATCTATGAAGATCTTAAAGAGGATGGGGCCCAGCACTGATCCCTGAGGGACACCGCTAGTGACTGGCCGCCAGCTGGATGTGGCACTATTCACCACCACTCTCTGGGCTCAGCCCTCAAGCCAGTTCCTCACCCAGCACAGAGTGTTGCCATCCAAGCTGTGGGCTGACAGCTTAGCCATCACACTGCAGGCTGCTTAATAACCATCATGGTATTTTTCAAGACTACTTAAGTACCTTTGAGCACAGGTCACACTAATGTCCAAGTAGAACTATGTGGTGGTTTGGGTGTCCCCCACCCCCCCACTCTTTAGAAATCACACAGACTAGACTCAGCCAGCTCTGGAAATATGAACGAAGCTTATATTTACAGCTAGCACAATTTACAAGCAGATATTTACAGTACATACAGTTATAGACAGAAATATACAAGGTAAAAGGTAATATAGAAACACAACTCCCCTCCCAGAAACCCAAGTTCCCAGGAGGGGCTGTCAACCCCCCCCTCACCTTCCCCCTGCCCCTCTCAACCTTACCCCAGTCCCAAGGAAGAAATGGAGGCTCAGCCAGGGGGATTAAGAAGCAAGGTGAATCAGCCGAAGCAAACAGAGGGTGAGGTTAAAGAGTAAGATGGAGTTCAGTCAGCAAACTCTTCGGCAGGCGAAGAGCCCAGAGCCAAGCCGAGAGTGAAGTGACCAGAGCAAAAGTGACTTTATCTATGTTTTGCTTTTCCTTTTTTACACATCTCAGCAAGACTATGAGGGAAGTAGACATCACCATTGTTTTCATTTCACCACCTATGATCTAGTCCTTCTCACCAAAACATTCTAGCTAGGCTCAAATTAGCACAAACTAGATCAGAATTTGCACTATTCTGTTATTCCCCAGTTTGTTTCTATCCAGACCTCTCCAACAAGAACAATGTTGCTTACTGATTTGAGCACTACACCATGTTTGCGAGGTAAGAAAAAAAATATTACTAAATGCAAAGGTGTTGTTTCTAGTTGTAGAAATCCCTGAGGTGCTTGGAGTTAGGAGACTACATGACTGAAGTACCATTATCTAATTTTCTATTCTTATACTCTTCTTAATTGTCTGCCAGTGGGCAGTAGGGATGTTATCTCTGTCAGGACTAAGTATGCACTACTTAGACTACATCAACTTGACGCTACAAATGAGGATACCGAGAGCACCAAAATTTCTCTATTGTGGAATGAAGTTGGGCCAGACTTAGAGGATATATGAGAAGTGCAATCCTCTTGGAACTGACCCCTACCCATCTCCTTAAGCTTGTGTCCTTACACTTCCCCACAGCTTCCTCTGCCTCCTAGAATCCACTCCTACATTGTTCTCAAGCTAGATTTTGTGTTCGTCCTTCAGGTACTGACACTCAGTGAGACCCTGTCTGCTGGAAAGCCTGGCTTAAGACGAAGAGTGGATAGTTCCCTGGGGCACTTACCAGCCATTATCAGCAACGCTGGTTTGCAAAGACTGACACTAATAATGTGCATCTGACATTTCTACCAACACTCTAAACATACATGAGTTTTTTTACAAGGACCTAACAGACATTCCAGTGAATAATCCTCAAAATGGTGACCATGTGGCATAATTACACACAACTCCTTTCACTCTCAGATGGGAGAAACTAAGGACCTATGCACATAACAGCTGAGATGTGACTTCTCACAGTGAGGCATTGTAGCCACCTGCCTAAGCAATACTTAAATCCACAGTAGTTCTTCAAAGCTTTTAGTTTTGCTTAACAGACAAGTAAAATGAAACTGATAAAGCAATGTGCATTTCAATCAAGAAGTGAAAGGGAGAAAGGTAACTCAATGGAGATTTGCATTACACAGAGCTTCTGAAAGAATACCTAGTATACCTGTGTGACGGGCTCCTTCAAAAGTGCCGAGCTTTCAGCTCAAATGCATTGTGTCCACCATCTCAACAAAGTACAATGCAAAGTGGGACTTTACATTCCCTCACAGGGAACTATTTCCTTTTCCAAGGTACAGACATGAAGATGGCTGCAGAGATACAGTCGAAATCCTTATCACCTCATCCTTACAAGCACACTTTCCAACATGTCTGTGGCCAGTTTAAAATGAGAAGGGGTGACCCAGAGCACATTCTGAGCCCCAAAAATCAAAACCTTGCATCCCTTTCTCTGCTCTGTCAGATGCAGCCCCACACACAGAATTGCTGAGAATCTGGGCTGAGCAGGGAAACACAAAACAAATCCCACAACCATACATAATTGAGTAATCCAAATTTGGGCTTGCTTAGGTTTAAAAGAACCAAACCAGCATTTTTAATGCTTATTTTTGCTTTCCTTTAAGGTTAATTAAGCTTCCCTCAGGCTGACAAGCCTATTAAATTTGAGACTTATTTTTAAGATAACCGTCATGGAGAGCTTTCCTACCTGCTATATCCTTAAAGCATGCCTCATGTTTGTTGACTTTTTTACTGTTTTACCACAGCCTTGCCAGCAACATGGGAATCAGAAGAAAAACTGACAACTTATTTAACTAGCTGATAAATATTAACCACATCAAACAGTTTCAATCTCATTTGCAGAGTGAAGGGGTCCTCCTGCAAAGCTCAAGGTTAGGCGAGATAGGAGTCTTATAGGTTGTTCCCCTGTGTTCCCCTCCCTAGGAACTTTGTGTAAGGGCTCCTAGTTGCTACAATAAGGCCATTTGCTACAGGCAGCAAAAGCATAAGCAAAGACCTCTTTACAATTGTCAAAAGCTGGAGCTATTCTGCAACTGTCAGGAAAAATGTTGGTTTGCAACACCAACAAATGCATCCTATAGCTTCTTGAGTCTCTGAATAGGCCATGAATTTGCCAGGAAAAAGTAAACCAAAATATTTGTATTAAAACACCTCTCTCCCCCTTCAAAACTAACCTTTAACTCAGGAGGGAAGTATCACTGAAGCAGAAAAGATTGCTAAGCTCAGTAGAGCACCAGGGAAGCATGATGCTAATAACTAAGTCATTCTGCTTTGACACAGGCAAAAAAGAATCTAAATCTATGCCTTATGAAAACGCAACAAAACCAAATCCCACCAAATATAGCTCTTTAAATTTTGTTTTACTTGGTGTTGTTACATTCTAGATCATTAACAAACTAATTCAGCAGGGAACAAAAAAAGGCAGCGCAGTGTGGAAAGGAGGATAGCACTAGAGGAAGATTTAGAGCACCAATTCCCTATTAATGTTTCAGATTAATTCAGATGGGAAACAGTCATAAAGCTCTAGGGATTCACACATCCTTGCCTCAATTCAAGGCATTAATAACCAATCTGTATTTTAAATAAGACTCTATAAATATTTAAAATTTTTAATCTTTCGAGTGCCAAGAATAACATTTCCCATCATGTCCTTGCCTTTCCCACAGCAACAGCGATGAGATTTCTCATCTGGCATTACTGGCACCAGCACGGTGTCAGGTGGTTTTAGTAGTGGCAGTCAATTAACTTAAAAAGTTAACCATCTAATTGATCCATTTCCTGCTCTGATAAACAACTGTAAACAAGTACTTCTCTTCAAAGGAGGGGCTTTGTTCCCAAATTAGGAGGAAAGAGGCCATCTGAACCATACTAGCCATAGCTGTGTCAGGGGTTTTGTTATAAACACTATTTTTAGCGATCTAAATGAGTGATGTGACATTAAATATAAGGAGCCAAATTCTTTCCCAATTTAACATGACAGTGGTGCTTCATCACACAATAAATTTTGCATTTCCTTTTGTTATTACTGACAACAGTGTGTGTGTGTGTGTATGTATTTGCATGGTTTTGATATTCCTAACCCCTATATAGCCTTTCTACGTTATGCTCCTTTTTAGGCACAGGAAGCTCAGCAGCGTCCCTCACTTATAGTGAGGTTCAGTGTCAGATTCCTGAATGTCAGTAGAACAGCCCTGGCAAAAACAAACAAATGAAAAAACCCACCAAATCGCTTGTGTTTCTGTCTGCAATTCCACCATTTTGATAAGCATGCATTTTGTGGTGCTTTTCCCATACCAATAAAAAAAGAAGGTAGACTAGAAAAAAATCCAGTGGAAGCTTCAGGCTTTTATGCTGATTTGAAAAAGCCACAACACAGGGAGTTACCTGCAGTACATCAGCTTCCCTCACTGAAAAGCTATGCTACTACCTATACTTCACCCAGCCTGTTCTCTTCTCTGTCATTGTTTCCCTATTCGCAGAATGAAAGCTGTCATACAATGATCGTTAAGATTTTGGCTTGCCTCTAAGTGATTTCAGATCCAGTGATAAAGTATGTTACAGAAATGCTTAATTAGTTTTGCTACTGGTGTATTCTTCTCTGGCAGAAAGCCAAAAATTCTTAAGCGTAGGAGATTAAAATTGCCACTGTCTTTTCATTAGTAAAAGCATCTGCTAATTAGGAAAGGGCGGTCAGTTGTATTTTTGATTTTGATATGGGCACAGAGCTCAGAAGTTCACATCTACTTTTATTAAAATGCACAATTCACATATCCCTTGAGCAGAGAAATGAAGTGATTGACTTCTACACACTGCCAGCTGCTATGTCTGTTTTGACAGATTCAAAGTGTTTCCACATACAACTGGAGCTGGACTAACAGGGTTAGAGACTAAGACAGCATGCCAATAAAGCTTCTGAAAATGATGAAAGCTCCATATATCGATTACACATTTTCAGGAGAAGGGTGCCCTATGTTATTTTTCCAGTCCAGACATCCAGTGTTTTACCTCACACAGTTTTAAAGACAAAAATTAAACTCAAACACGAACTGGCAAATTATATAATCTAACACTGAGCGTCATTTGGCAATCAAGTTGCAGGGCATGGTCACAGGAACAAGGTGTTGCCTATAAACCTGAAACAACCATATCCAAGCTCCTAGCTAAACTGGCAGCTCGTGGCTTGGACAAATTCACTCTGTGCTGGGTCAGGAACCGGCTGGAAGGCCGAGCCCAGAGAGTTGTGGTGAATGGTGTCACATCCAGTTGGCAGCTGTCACTAGTGGTGTTCCCCAGGGATCAGTGCTGGGCCCAGTCCTGTTCAATATATTTATTGATGATCTGGATGAGGGGATTGAGTGAAGCATCATTAAGTTTGCAGATGACACCAAGCTAGGAGCAGGTGTTGATCTGTTGGAAGGTAGGAGAGCCCTGCAGAGGGACCT
>WAAF01012590.1:349226-361675 GCA_013400475.1 Tricholaema leucomelas
GGGAAGTATAGGCTGGATGTTAGGAGGAAGTTCTTCACAGAGAGAGTGATTGGCATTGGAATGGGCTGCCCAGGGAGGTGGTGGAGTCACCGTCCCTGGGGGTGTTCAGGAAAAGCCTGGATGAGGCACTTAGTGCCATGGTTTAGTTGACTGGATAGGGCTGGGTGATAGGTTGGACTGGATGATCTTGGAGGTCTCTTCCAACCTGATTGATTCTATTCTATTTTAACAAGCAGCAAAAGAGATGCATCTCATTTACAAACCCAAGAGCTTAAATGCATTAGTCTAGCACTAACACGGTATGAAACTGCAAGTTCTAGATATTCAATAATCAGAAGTTTGGAGAACAAAAACAACATAGCTGCTTACCAGCTCTCTGCAAGTGGGTCCAAAACAGCAGGATAAACGTCTAGCTAATACATGCACACCCACTCACCCACCCAAATCAATTATGAAGCTCTACTGGCCATCAGAAGAGAAGCACTGAAAATAAGCAAACCAGAAATTAAACATTACAATAATTAGTAGATAATAACCGACCCCAGGAAAATTAAGATGACACAGTGCCTTTCACTCGACTGGTACTGTTAGCCATGAGCAAACAAGAAGGCTCACTGTCAGGTCAGAAGAAGGGAAGATCGTATCATCACGTCATTACTATTACACTAGTAGTGTTCCTTAGAAAACAAACAGCAAATTGTAAAGTAGGGGAACTCAGGTACTGAAAGTAACCAACAAATAAAAGGGACGTGAACCTGGAGCCCTCCAAGTCTAAAATAAGACAACAGCTGCTTTAACCTTCTTTAGAGGCATCGCTTCTCTCAATTCACGCCAAACTTCTGCTGTCGAAAATTGAGTTCAGTCCCACTGTCAGATTCCAGGTTTTCTCAATCTTTCCTCACTTAAAACAGACTCCAGCACTTGCTTAGATGTCAGCTTGTCCCTGGTAGGCTTCCTGATTAGGCCTATGTACAACACAAACATCAGTGTTGCTTGGAAAGGCTCTAACAAGATCTGAAGAAGCACATTCTGACAGTAAAGCTAATCAACTGAGTGTTCATGTGTTCACTAAGTTTGAAGCACCTGAAAGCAGAAATCTCAATAAGTCCTTATTTAGGGATGCCACACTGACAAGGGTCTTTTCTGCCACATTCACAGTTCTGCAATTTAGATTCATTTCCCCTCTGAAATGCCTTTCTCCAGAATGTCTCTCTCCACTGGTTGACATAAATACCATCATTCACTCAAAAGTACCTTGACTCTTTGAGCATTCAGAGTACAACCAACTACTTCCCATATGCATGCAAGTTAAAAAAGAAACACATTTCCACTTTTAAAAAACTTTATAGATCCCAAACAGAACAGCCCTATTTCAGCAAGAGCTTTATTCCCTTCTGACTTGAAACACCACAAAAACTTTTTCAAACAATCCACAAAGAATTCTGACCAAGAGATTAAGACAGCCCAGTAATACTGCTGTCAAAACCAGCAAATTTGAGAGAAACAATGAGATTTTCATATTGCAGATTTTCATATCCTTAGAAATCTTACTGAGTCACCAAAAAAAAAATAAATCAGAAAACAGTAAGTAATGTCCTCAGTTCTTAGAAAGAGTTAGTGCAGATATTCATGAAGATCTTTAAATAGATCAGATTCAAAGAAGATACACATACAGAATGTGTTTAGGTAATAACTCCTAAGTCTATACATGGACCTTTCCTATGTTCTAGTTTTCAAGTAGAAAATAAATGCTGCTGTGGGGACTAGAATGAAGCCATAACTTATTTCAACATCATCCTAACCTGGACAGTCAGGGTTCCCTGCAGAGTGGTCCCAGGGGTCTGTTTAGACACTGTGAAATAAAAGAATAGAGGAAAGCTAAGTGGCTGCACTCTGTTCAACCTGCAGTACCTCTCACAGTTTTTAATTCATGGATCACCATTTTGGATTTTACATACACACTGTGAGACTGAAAAAATTCCTAAGGTCAGATTATAGCTAACTTGGATGCTGTTAAGACAGAAAATGTGTTCTCTTCTGACTGTAATGATAAAGACTGAGATCTAAACCCACCTAGGATATACTGAAGAATTACAGCATAGAAAAGTGATTAATCTTAGTAACCCAGTGGGGAAAAAAGTAAAAGGAAACAACAGAAGAAATTAACACAGCTGATCAAATAACTGGAAGTGCTGTGTAGAAACAGCAGCCTAGAAGGTTTTTTATAAATTCCTACCTTTTCTCAGAGGGCAACTAAACACCATGCCTCTGAAAGAAATGTAAAGAAGCTGTCAGATGCTGAAATAGATGTATTATGAAGACAGCTAAAACTAATAGACTCCTCATCTGCATCTTAACAGAACAGAAGGAAGTGGATTACAGGTATTGAAAATGCAAAATTAGAAGTTTAGCATAAAAGCCATAGATACTACTGAATATAGCAGGGCTGGGGGAGTTCCAGCAAAACCCGGATGCTTCCCAGTATAAAGATCCTGTGGAGAGATATCAGTGAGACTGAGAGCTCACAGAGTTTGAAAGGCCAACAGAGGAAGAGAGGTCAGAGGCGCAATTAAAGTAATGCAAACACAAAAAGCCCCAAGACCACACAGGTTTTCAGTAGACCTTTATAGCTGAAGACTCAGCATGCATGATACACAATCTCCACCCACTCTATCTGACATATCTAGAAAGTGCAGAGGTTCCCAAAACCAAAAGCGAGGCCAGCCTAGCAGTGCAAAAATAAACAGACTGCTGTGAGTCTTGCACAGGTCAATCTTGTCTGAGGGGCAAAAAAGTATTTAAAAAAGTGTCCCCAGCAGAGCAGTAACTGTCCTTCCTCAGTTTATATAAGTAAAGAAGGTTGCTATGGAACCAACCACTGAAGCTCAGACATGGACAGACAGGAGCTAAGTAAGCAGAGACACAAACTGGTAGCAAGGCACATGCGCTATGGAACTACATATACTAACACATATAGTTGACTTCCACCCTGCTGGCTTCTAACCATGTTTAGCTACATTTAGCTGTTAATTCAGAGCCACTCTGCTTGACTGTACATAAAATGAGGACATTGCACAAACCACGGTAATGACAACATGTGGTTGCTGTCTGTCAAAGGCTTCTTGATGCTTACAGTGAGGTTTTTAAAACACTGTTCTTGAGGATAGGGTTTAGAAGCAACATAAGGAATTGCACAACCATCACAGACACCTCCCAGAGTCGGCAGAGTGAATTCCACAATGGCTCAGCTACAAAGAGGAGGAAAACAGACACACAGGTGTCCCTGACATCTTTTTTTATATACCTCAAACGAGTGTTTTTAAGAGAACCCCCAAAACTAGAGTAAGTCACCCCTACAAAAATCCCTGTTCTAATGTAACAAAATGTACAGTTAGTGCTGAACATAAGCTTGTGCTCTACCCACATAATCCACCGTTCATGTTGAGCACCTTTTGTGACTTGTTTCATGAAAAATGTGGATAAATTTCAGTAACACATTAAATTTAAGGTTTCAAATTCTACTATAATTTTAAGTACAAGGCTGAAAGAACCTGAATCAGCTCTGAGACAAGAGTTTCTGTGGTCTGAAGTAATCAAGTATGTACTGCTCCTAACCTCACTTAAGTACATAAAATTAGTTTTCCTCTTATTATTTTAAAAAGATTTGTAGGATAAAGAAAAGCCTACTTTTTTTCTTGGCTATGCATTACAGAATCACAGAATTAACCAGGCTGGAAAAGGCCTCTAGGACCATGGAGTCAAACCTATCACCTAACCCTTCTAATTAATGAAGTCATGGCACTATGTGCCTCAGCCAGCCTTCTCTTAAACACCTCCAGGGATGGTGACTCTACCACCTCAACGAGGGCTGCCCCATTTCAAAAGCCAATCATGGTTTCCATGAAGAATTTCTTCCTAAGGTCCAGCCTAAACCTGCCCTGGCACGGTTTGCTACAACATCCTTTCAGGTAGCTGTAGACAGCAATAAGGTCTCCCCTGAACCTCCTCTTCTCCAGGCTGAATGACCCCAACTCCTACAGCCACTCTTCACAGGGCTGTGCTCCAGCCCCCTCACCAGCTTTGTTGTCCTTCTCTGGACACATTCAAGGACCTTAACGTGTTTCTTTAATTGAGCAGCTCAGAACTGGACACAGTACTCAAGGTGTGGCTTACCAGTTCTGAGTACAGGGGCAGAATGACTTCCCTGGTCCTGCTGGCCACACTATTCCTGATACAAGCCAGGACGCCATTGGCCTTCTTGGCCACCTGGGCACACTGCTGGCTCATGTTCAGTCAGCTGACAACCAGTACCCCCAGTTTCCTTTCTGCCTGGCTGCTCTCCAGCCACTCTGTCCCCAGCCTGTAGCGCTGGTTCGAGTTGTTGTGGCCAAAGTGCAGAACCTGGCACTTTGACTTGTTAAAACTCATGGTGTGGGACTGCACCCATCTGCCCAGCCTGTCCAAGTCCCTCTGCAGAGCCCTTCTACCCTCACATTGGGACTGCCTGTTCCTGTGCCTTCAAGATTTCTTTCTTGAAGTAGGTCCAACCTTCATGGACCTTTTTGTTTTTAAGGGCTTTTCCCAAGGTACCCTTTGAGTTAGTACTTTGAATAAGCTGAAGTCTGCCCTCCAGAAGTCCAGTGTGGATGTTTTGTTTACGGTCCTCCTAGCTTCTCTCTAAAAACCTTCTAGACTGCCACCTCTCTGCTGTGTTGAGTTCCTAGAAGATATCTGACAGGTTAAAGTCACCTACAAGAACAAGGGCTGGCAGTCTTGAAACAACATGCAGTTGTTTATAGAACAACCCATTCACCCCCTCTTCCTGGTTGGGTGGCCTGTAACAGACTCCAACCAGTATGTTAGTCTTCTTGGTCTGCCCTCTGATTTTTACCCATAAGCACTGAACCCACTCATCATTAGTTACAAGCTCTATGGTGTCAAGAGCTTCCTTAACATACAGGGCCACCCCTCCACCCCCCTCCTGAAAAGCCTGTATCTGTTCATTGTAGCATTCCAGTTGTGTGATGCATCCCTCCACGTTTCTGTGACAGCAGCTATATCGTAGCCTTCCTGTAGCACCAAGGCTTCCAGTTAATCCTGCTTGTTGCCCATACTGTGTGCGTTACTGCACATGCACTTCAGCTGGACTGTCGATTTAACCCGATACTGGCTTACTGCCCTCAGCTTCCTTTGTGGAGAGCCTGGTTCCATCCCCTACCCACCTCAAACCTAGTTTAAAGCCCTCTCAGTGAGGGCTGCCAACCACAATAGTAGTTAAAGCAAAAGGATTGCTAAAAAATGCTTTTCTGATTTGGTGTATATCAATGCAGTTACTGAAAAGCATTTTAGACATCACTCAAAATAGAATAATTGAATTCAGCTTTAATAGTGAATGAACACCTCAGAATGATCATGGCTCCTGCTGGTTTCCTTTGGAGAGACAAAGCAATGATACATACCAAAAGGTGACTGGATGAAACAACATTGTTCACCACCTCCTGGAAATCTTACTGACCAGGACTTTTGAAGCAGAGATTAAAAGATGGGCTGTAACACATCCATCTCTAAGTATCTGTGTTATTGCAAAAAGGGAATTGCAAGAGAAATACACATCCTTCACGTGTCAGATTTGTCATAAAGTGGAGACCTGTCTTGGCTCCTCTTAAATCCAGGAGACCTCACTCTTTTCATCACACTACTTGGGCATACAATGCACAGAAGAAAGAGTGTAGAACCCTAAGTGAACATTTCTGAAGTGACAAAACATTAAAAACTAATACCAAACATATCATCATAATTAAATGACAGACTGGTTTAACTGTAACAGAAAATTTATGGCAGACTACTGGGAATTTCCACCTGGAAGCTACATTGCTGGTCACTCCACTCACATTGGCAGGAAGGTGTCATTTCAAGTATACATTTAGAAAGGTTTCTCTAAGAGCTATAAAGTGCTCTGCTCTGGCTCATGTGTCTCTGGGCACCACTTCAAGTGAAGACCCTTTTTTCAATAAGACATTACCATCAGTTTGTCACCTTATGAAAATATTAATCCTCCTCCTTCCAAACCAGTTAATTTTTTTTTTCTCTTGCCATCCTACTGCTGCTCTTACTGGAAATTTATCCTGGAATTTCCTCATCTAGAAAGAAGCTCTTCACAAGCTTTAGTGGAAGTTTATACAAGGTTCATATACATTTTGCACTAACGCCATACTTTAACATTAATGTTTCCTTATGTGGTGTCCCAGTTACAGTAGAACCTAGTAATAACAGAACTGCATTTTAAGTAGTATTTCCTCTCCATGTTTCCTCTCCTGCAATGCATAAGGCAAATTATTACTCTCTTCTGCCTTCTCTAGGCTTTTAAGCAGCCCTCCCCCTTTCAACTATCACAAAGTAAATGGAAATGAGCCTCAAGTAATGGGCCTGGATGAGAATTCATCCTCTTGAGAGGGTCTGAGAACACAAGCAGAATTCTTGTACTTTGCAGTTACTTGCAAAGGTATCCAAAAATCAGAATAAGCTCATCATCACCCAGCAACATCAACAGCCTGCCTTGCGTTTTCCACTGTTAATCACCCTTGGCAAGAGGAAAGAAAGGACAAGGGGATGTTCAAAGTCAAGAAGGGAAAAGGTTTAGAAGTGGAAATCCCTGGCACAGAGCCAGAAGAACACACTGCAATAAGATCTCTTTGAAGCAAACAACCTACCAAATGGTGGAGGAACCCTCCTCCTCCTATTGACTCTTCTGGTATGAGACCCCATAGGAAGAGTGAACCTTTGGATTTCCTACTGGAATGCACTGTGTTATTAGAGAGACTACTTAAATGGGGCAGCTCCTCCATCTGCAACTCCATGATGACTTTCTACAACTACCCAGTTGCTTTCATGGCAACATAGTCTTAGGAAAGTATTTGATATATTTTTAGCTTTCTTTTATTGTAGCTTAGCAGCTGGATTCAAAGAAAGCCAATACCGTGTGATCAAGATGACCTGAGCACGGATCAGTAACATATGCTCTACAAACCAGCCATGAGCCCTCTATGACATGATAAAAAGGGCCAAGTCAGGGATTACAATTTTGAGGGTATAAATCCTCATGGATCAGGGCATAAGGGGCTCCTCACTGCCATCCTGATTATTATGGTTAATCAGCATTTTTTCATGTTTCAGTCAATCCTTGATGGTCCAGTTCCTGGTTTTGAAACTACTACTACTGCGTGTAATGTGAGAGAAGACAGAGGACTAACTGGATTAGTGACTTGATACAGCAACAATTTGTATGGCTTGGCTTGCCATAAATCCTGCTTAAACACTATCCTCTTGGTTAAAGCTGGGCAGTCAGTGACTCTCAGCCTGCTTGGCCTGTTAAGGAAGTGACCACAGCAAACCACTTCTGAGTAAACCAAACTCTTGCCTGCTGAAGAGGTGTGTGTCCACTTGGCAAAGCTGAGAAGGGCAGTGAAGAACATGGCTGTGCTTTAGGTGGAAACTTAATCTATGCTGGGGATATTACCAACTGTGGAAACATTTGACTTAAAGAGTTATGCGTTTCCATATATTAACATACTTCCCACACTCGCTCACATCTGCCCAAATAAGCTATGAAATAAATATTTTCCACACCGTAAATATAGCACACATTTCTAATGCTCAGTCATACATCACTTAATCCGGAACGGCCTAAGTCAGCTTTTGCAGCTAAGCCTTTCATGGTACAGCTCAGCAGACAAGTAAACAAACATTAAAAAAACCAAAATATATATGTATAGTTTACTTACCTTTCAGTTTTCAGTTCTCTTGCACATAGAAAAACTAGTAACACAGCATAACAGAGCAACACTGGTCAGGCCACACCTTGAGTACTGTGTCCAGTTCTGGGCTCCTCAATTCAAGAGAGATGTTGAGGTGCTGGAACATGTCCAGAGAAGGGCAACAAAGCTGGTGAAGGGCCTGGAACACAAGCCCTATGAAGAGAGGCTGAGGGAGCTGGGGATGATTAGCCTGGAGAAGAGGAGGCTCAGGAGTGACCTCATTGCTGTCTACAACTACCTGAAGGAAGGTTGTAGCCAGGTGGGGGTTGGTCTCTTCTCCCAGACAACCAGCAACAGAACAAGGGGACACAGTCTCAAGTTGTGCTGGGGGAAGTATTGGCTGGATGTTAGGAGGAAGTTCTTGACAGAGAGAGTGATTGGCATTGGAATGGGCTGCCCAGGGAGGTGGTGGAGTCACCGTCCCTGGGGGTGTTCAGAAGAGGACTGGATGAGGCACTTAGTGCCATGGTCTGGTTGACTGGATAGGGCTGGGTGATAGGTTGGACTAGATGATCTTGGAGGTCTCTTCCAGCCTGGTTGATTCTATTCTAACAGGTAGTGCACTCTTCTAAAGGAATGCCTGTGACAAGAAGCACAACTTCCTCATGCTCACCTGCTTCTTCAATATCAGCTGAACATCTGATGCACAGAATTAGTGAAATGGAATATTAGTATAAAAAGCAACTAAGAAATTTGCCTCTTAATCTCTTTATGCTGTATTTTGAAGACCTTGATTTATTCCATTAAACTAACACTCTTCTGTCATCCAGTAAATGAAGTCATTGCTATGTTCAATCTCCTTTACATTTGATAAATGATTGAGTATCTCAGAGATACTTTGTTTAGTGAAGTTTAAACAAAGACATGACCTGAGCCATCTGGACACCCACAAGTCCATGGGACCGGATGGGATCCATCCCAGAGTGCTGAGAGAGCTGGCAGCTGAGCTGGCCAAGCAGCTCTCCATCATTTTCCACCAGTCCTGGCTCACCGGAGAGGTCCCAGGAGACTGGAAAGTGGCCAACGTGATCCCCATCCACAAGAAGGGTCAGATGGAGGAACCTGGGAACTACAGACCCGTCAGCCTGACCTCAGTGCCAGGGAAACTGACGGAACAGGTTATCTTGGGGGTGATAACAGCGCACCTGAGGGATGGCAAAGGGCTCAGGTCCAGCCAACATGGGTTTAGGAAGGGCAGATCCTGCCTCTCCAACCTGATCTCTTTCTATGATCAGGTGACCCGCTTGGTGGATGTGGGGAGGCCTGTGGATGTGGTCTATCTGGACTTCAGCAAGGCCTTTGACACTGTCCCCCACAGCAAACTGCTGGCTAAGCTGTCAGCCCACGGCTTGGATGGCAACACTCTGTGCTGGGTGAGGAACTGGCTGGAGGGCCGAGCCCAGAGAGTGGTGGTGAATGGTGCCACATCCAGCTGGCGGCCGGTCACTAGTGGTGTCCCTCAGGGATCAGTGCTGGGCCCCATCCTCTTTAACATCTTCATAGATGATCTGGATGAGGGCATCGAGTCAGTCATCAGCAAGTTTGCAGATGACACCAAGCTGGGGGCAGATGTGGCTGGGTTGGAGGGCAGAAGGGCTCTGCAGCGGGACCTTGACCGCCTGGACAGATGGGCAGAGTCCAATGGGATGGCATTCAATGGCTCCAAGTGCAGGGTGCTGCACTTTGGCCACAACAACCCCATGCAGAGATACAGGCTGGGGTCGGAGTGGCTGGAGAGCAGCCAGACAGAGAGGGATCTGGGGGTGCTGATTGATACCCGCCTGAACATGAGCCAGCAGTGTGCCCAGGTGGCCAAGAGAGCCAATGGCATCCTGGCCTGCATCAGGAATGGTGTGGCCAGCAGGAGCAGGGAGGTCATTCTGCCCCTGTACTCTGCACTGGTTAGACCACACCTTGAGTACTGTGTTCAGTTCTGGGCCCCCCAGTTTAGAAGGGACATTGAGATGCTTGAGCGTGTCCAGAGAAGGGCGACGAGGCTGGTGAGAGGCCTCGAGCACAAGCCCTACGAGCAGAGGCTGAGGGAGCTGGGGTTGTTTAGCCTGGAGAAGAGGAGGCTCAGGGGTGACCTTATTGCTGTCTACAACTACCTGAGGGGTGGTTGTGGCCAGGAGGAGGTTGCTCTCTTCTCTCAGGTGGCCAGCGCCAGAAGGAGAGGACACAGCCTCAGGCTGCGCTGGGGGAAGTTTAGGCTCGAGGTGAGGAGAAAGTTCTTCACTGAGAGAGTTATTGGCTACTGGAATGGGCTGCCCAGGGAGGTGGTGGAGTCGCTGTCCCTGTAGCTGTTCAAGGCAGGATTGGACGTGGCACTTGGTGCCATGGTCTAGCCTTGAGCTCTGTGGTAAAGGGTTGGACTTGATGATCTGTGAGGTCTCTTCCAACCCTGATGATACTGTGATACTGTGACATCCTTTCTCCAAAGCGTTCTGTTAAATCTTAAATCAAACCCATCAATTTGTGAGTTTCCCAGGGTTTTTCGAGCTTTACCTATTTTTAACCTGTGAAACACTAGGTACACTACATGTGTGTTCCCCTAGTTTCACAAATTAACTGGATATCTCCAGAACAACGACTCAGTGAAATAAACAAATATATCTCTTCTCCAAAAGGTTTAGTCAGCAACACAAAAAAAAGGGTGTTAACAAATGCTAATTAAAAAAAGAAAGCAGAAGTACGATTTAGAAATGTTATCCATTCCTACTTTCAGAGCTCTCTTCTGTGGCCAAGATGACACAAGCCAATATGCCTAACAAGGTGGACAAGTAGACAGCTTTATACATTATTAAATTGAAAGCAAAAAAATACGTATCTTCTAGAAAATAAACTATTTGTACAAATCCAAAGCTATATCTCTCACACTTTGAAGAGCTGTGATTAAAGAATTACTTGCCCTATGTAAAAAAAATTGCTAATCACACTTTATGAAGACAGTTACTGCAAAAATTGCTGAAGTTGGAAGTCTGCTCAGGATGTTGTCTAAATAGAGTATTTGTGCAGCTTGTATGGAAGGAAAAGGAAAGACTGAGGTAACTGTTGCTTGGAAACTGGTCAAAGACTGTGAAAGGACTGATGCCTGAAGAATTCCTCTGCCTGCTTCGGCTAGCATAATTGAAGGTCAACAGTAGTTCAAGATTTGTGTAAAACTGATTATAATATATGTCACCATAACCACCACACTACAGCTATAGCATAGCTAGTTTTGTTCACAATGAAAGTGATAAAACAGTGACCTCCATTATTAGGTTATGAAATATATTACTGAAAGTCATCTTTTACAAACATTCATCTCCACAAGGATTTGTAGACTGCTTTCTCAGGGTTAATAAATACAACAGTTTGCTATTTAATAGTAATTTACTTAAAATGTCATTGTAATGGGATTATACTCTAATGAACTAGTCTCCAAAAATCCCAACAAAAACTATGTTTCCTTGGCAACTACTCTGGCAGGAGGGGTTGGACTAGATCATCTTTCAAGGTCCCTTCAGACCCTTAATGTTCTGCGGTTCTGTGAATTAAGCAGCGACAACTGTAGAACTACAGCCTAGCATCCATGCCAGCTAGAACTGTAAAGAAGTGTGTGTTCTGATAGTATTCTGTTTAACTTCTGATAAAACAATCACAGAATGTTAGGGGCTGGAAGGGACCTCTAGAGATTACCAAGTCCAACTCCCCTGACAAAGCTGAATCACCCAGGGCAGGCTGCACAGGAATGCATCTGAGTAGGTTTTGAAAATTTGAGAGAAGGAGACTCAACAACCTCTCTGGGCAGCCTGTTCCAGTGCTGCGCCACCCTCACAGTGCTACACTCAGGCCACCCATCCCACACTTCTCAGTAGTAGCCAGCATTAGACCTCAACAAGGCAGAAGTCCAGTGACCCAGAAACAGTGGAAAGGCCATTGGCATTGTGCAAAACTTGAAGCAGGAAAGATACTGATACTTCTTGTAGAAGTCTGAAGGGAACTGCAAGGTTAACTTAGCAGGCACAAATTACATGGATCTTCACAGTTTACATTGCAGTGCTGCTTAGATGCATCATTCTCAAAGGCTGCTTTATTTATAACACCTCTTACTGTACCACGTGGTTTGGGGTAGTTTTATCACTCCATGGAAAAGGGATTTTCTATTGGCATTTTAATATAAAATATGGAGGTGCTTGGTGATAAGGTACAATAGGAAGAAGACTGCTCAATTTTCCTCATGCTGCGTTAAGTATGTTGCTCTTCTGTCAAATGCTCTTAAAAGTTTTCTTCTAGGTCACATCATCTTAATCCTCCAAGCAAGTTGTGATTTCTTAATTCAGATATTATTTTCCGCTTAAGTATTCAAGTTAAATCTACCTGGAACTTGCCTGCTTCTTCTAACTGCACATCACTGTCTGCTAGTCTGGTAATCCCTCCCGAGCAGCACTCAACAAATTGCTGCTTACTCTTCACAGTATCACAGTATCATCAGCGTAGGAAGAGACCTCACAGATCATCAAGTCCAACCTTTTACCACAGAGCTCAAGGCTAGACCATGGCACCAAGTGCCACGTCCAATCCTGCCTTGAACAGCTCCAGGGACGGCGACTCCACCACCTCCCTGGGCAGCCCATTCCAGTAGCCAATGACTCT